>VNJQ01001845.1:0-16058 GCA_008042515.1 Drosophila truncata
TTATATATATATTATATTATATTATATTATATTATATTATATTATATTATATTATATTATATTATATTATATTATATTATATTATATTATATTATTATCATATTATTATTGTATTATATTATATTTTTCCTTTGAAAACTTGCCAAGCTCCCAGAGGCTTTTTCTTTCTGAAAAACTTTAAAACTCTTAAATTTTCTGACAGTGTAAAACAGACAGAGGAGAGGGATATTAGGATCCTTGTCTTTGGGTACCAGCCCCAGACCTCAATCGCATCCCCGAGGCTAGCAAATTGAGCTGGATGTTTTCACTTGCCATTTCCGGACTGCAACAACAAACCGCAACACACACACACACACACATACACTGGCACTGACACACACCCACTCACACAGACAAGAAGGAAAAATAAACTTTTCGAAAGGAAGGACATGCCATTGTACGGAGGTATCCTGTTGTGGCCAAAAGGAAGAAGGAGCCACCGCCGCAATCCAGTCGAATGGCATGCGAACGAGTTCGAGTTTCGTTTTCCATAATTACTATCATCATTTGCTTCTGGTTCTGGGTTCAGAGCTTATCGCATATATAAATATATATACATGGATATAAATATATATACTTAGATATATATATTTATATGTGTAGATATATCTGGGCAATGCAAATTGTGGGGATATTAGGTTAATTCAAAGGCGTTGCACAAGCAAAAGGATTCCGATTATCAAACAGAAACTGTAATTTAAGGCTAAGCATGTTTGCGCAAAATTAACTTGAATGGATTATAAATAATTGGTTGACTTAATTAAATGTTTTTGGAATTTATAAACATATGAAAGATAAACTTAAATATTCATGGAATTAATGTATAAATAATTGGGTGACATGCTTACACAGTTCGTGTACAAATAATTTAATTTATATTTGCCTGCCTGCTAAGAAAAAATATTAAAATGGCTTAAAAAGTGCTTAATGATTTTTAAAAATTATTTTTACGTATTATAAATATTTTTTATATTTTTATTTAACCTGCTTTTCCATTTTTATTATGTAGAAGGTAGAAAAGTATGTAGAAAATCCTTAAATACATAAAATAATTTATAAAAACTGCTTTAAATTGCTAAACTATTTTGAATATTATTGTTTTAGGTTATAAATATTATTAAAGCTTTAAATGTAGCTGCTTTTAAAATTTGAATGATATATAAAATAGAAAATCATATAAAAAAGCACTGATGTTCCCTTATAGCCTTAAAGAATTTATAAAAAAAATTATAAAACATATTTTATACTATTTATTGTATTATATATTTATTCTTAGTTAATTTTACTTAATTTTATTTAATTTTATAGTAGATTTTGGCATTTTCTGCTGGCAATGAGGCGTCTCGAGGCGTCACACTTGGCAATGTTCGTGCCAAGGCACTTGTGTGTCTTTCTGAGTCCATGTTGTGCATTTTAAAGCTCTGGAGATTGGGAATTATTTCGAATTTATTCGATATAGGTGTTATACAACTCCGATCCGAGAGCGGCACGCGACTTTTGCGACTTTGCGCCTGCGCATTTGAATATAAAAAAACAAAAAAAGACCAAAAATCGAGCGAGTTATTTTACTGCAAAATGCCAGTCATGTAGCGACGTCAACTGTATGTTGTTTCTTTTATATTTATTTTATTTTTTTCACCAGCCGTTGACAAATTGAGCCGAAATGATAAAGCAAGCGTTAAGGTGTTAGCTTCTTTATTTTATTTATTTATTTCTTTTTTTATTCGTCTGAGCCGAATTCCCGTGTGTTTTTTTATTGTTAATGATCACAATAAATTCAACGTCCGCATGTGTGATCCATCTCACACATTTGCCAGACGACTTCTGGGTTTTACACTGGGAGAACTAAATTAATAATGAAATGGAAAAAGCTTTTGTATATTTTAAAAATAGATCATTTCATGATCTTTAAGAAAAATTTATTATTTTAAATATTTAAATGTATTTATTTATATTTTTTAAAAGAAAAAATTGTTGTCTTAATTATTTGTTGCTCAATTTACATAAAATTAATTTTATTCCATTTAATTTTTAAACATATTTGATTATAAAACTTAATTTTGAAAGCTCTTTTGTGAAAATTTGCATACAAAACAAATAAGAGAATTATTTTACTAATTTATTTATTGTTTAAAACAAGCAAAATTAATTTTTTTATACTAAATATAATAAATTTAATTCTAATTAATTTTTATTTCATTTTAATTTATTTTTACCAGTGTAAATATTTGATAATAATTGTATTTTGTTGGCGACAAAATCGTTTTGGCCAAGTGCTAATTGGTTGGTTAAAGAGACGTTGATATATATTGAGTAATACCGATCGGGGCACGGATCTCTTTCAGCCGAAACCATTATCTGTTTGTTTTGTTTTTTTCTTTTTAGGTTTTTTTAGGTTCTTTTTTTCGGGCTGTTTGTGTGGCACAAACAATGCGCGAAATAAAAAAAAAAAGAAAAGAAATAAAGAAATATAAGATCCCCAATGGCATGGCATTTGGCCCAAATTAAGTTCTGTTCAAACAGAACCGACATATAGAGCCCGACATATAGAACCTGTTATTCAAAAGCTGTTGACAACTTGTTGCCATCGAGCAAATAGCGCCAACAACATGGCCCAAGAATGCCAGAGGGAGAGGGAGAGGGAGCAAGAGATCAGATCAGATCACCTGTTGCCACCTCCCACATTAACCGTATATCTGGTATCCGTATCTGGTATCTGGTATCTGGTATCCGTATCTAGTATCTGTATCTTTAGCCTGGAAGAGTCTCCCAGGCGGCGGCACTTTGAAGCCAAAAAGGGGTAAACATTGAAAAGAACAACAAACAAAGTTCTCATCTTCATCTATCCCAACAATCTCAACAATTCGTGACATTCGATAAATATTTACACCTTCTTTTCGGTTTATTATTTTTAATTTAAACAAAAAAATTTCAGCAGGATATCCTACAAATTGTTGATTCTATTCAAAAACACTTCAAGCTACCTTTTAAATTTATTTATTGCCTTTGAAATTGATCACTTAAAGGCATTTAATTAATATTTATTGACACCTTAATTGATCATTAATTTTAATGAAGACTCGTAAACAGAAACTGGATTTATGTTTCACTTTTATAGCTGCGATAAATGATTAATGATTTATTTTTTAAAGCGACAAAATAAAGGTAAAAAAAGGTATTACAAGACTTCTAACAGTTCTGGGACATAAAATATATATAAAATCCCAATCTCGGTAAATTTTAAGACGCAAATCTATTTTGTGTGTGGACTAAACTTATATCCAGTTCAAATTTGATTCGCAAACAACCCATGAAGACGACGACAACGACAACGACTACGACAATTGTTTGATAAAACGTTATCGGACTTTTGGGGTCTCTGACACTCGAATGACACTCGGAATATAATGGCACAAGTCTGCGGCCTCGTAGAGTTTAGTTCTAAATTTAGAATTAACTTTTTGGCAGTCCATCGAAGCGTTACCTTAATTTTATTTGTATTTTTTTTCACCAGTCGCTTTTTACTGGATTTTTTAAGTCAGCGGTTTATATTTTTTTCCTTAACTTTGGCAGCACGTGCAACTTGCACTTGCACCGGATTTTCTCTGGGGAATTCTCTGCTCTGTGCTTCTCTCTCTTTCTCTCTATCTCTCCATTTCTGACTCTCTTTGGGAAGAGAAAGAGAAAGCTCTTTTATGGGCATGACCAGGCGGGACTTGTTTGTTGTTCTCGCTGAGCCAGGGCAAAGTCCATCAATTGATGGCAAAGTTCAACGAATATTTTACACTTTGTCATCGATAATTTTTGTAAATAATATAGATTTAAATATTCATTATTTTTTAAGCTACATAAATAAATAATTAATGTCTAGGTATGCCTATTTTTTATAGGTTTTTAACTAAGCTTTCCTATTAAAGGCTTTTAAATATTTGAGTTTATTTAAAATATATAAAATATAGTCAAATATTTATTTATTTATTATAAATAATTATTTTATAATTAATACTGTCTTTATTATTTAATATTATCTTTGAAATTAATTAGTTTACTTGAATTTTACAGCTTATTTTAATAATTTAAAGTTTATTATTATTATTCTTGAATATTTATTAATTTGCTTTTCATTTCCATTTAATTGCTATGTATTTTTATTTTAATTTTAAAATTATGGAAATGGTTTCTGGTGTTAATTGGAATTCACTTGATGCAAGTCCCGCCTTTCCCGGGGGGACTGAACCGATCCAGAGCCTCGAAAATAGCAACAAACCAAAAACCGATCCGTAGCCAACCGGTTGCAGCAAAAGAAAAAGAAAAGAAAATAAAAATAAAAAAAATAAAATATTTTTAAACAAAAATAAAAAGAAACTATGCGGCAACAGGTCTCGTGCGTAATGCAGGCAACAATTACAGAGAGAAAAATATGAATAAATTCCTAATTAATTAATTAAAAAACTTGAAAAATTAAAAATAAATAAGGAAAAATATATATAATATTAGTTTTAACTTTTAAATATTTTTTGAACCCCTTTCAATGAGATTCTACGATTTTTTCGTAGGAAAATAATCTAAACAATATGAAAATATAAGTTTTAAACCATATTAAAATCTAAAAATTGATTTACATTAATAAATAAATGTATTATATAATTTTAACTCAAAAATAAACCCTCCAGTGCATCTACAACAACAATCTTTGCTCCAGTCCCCCCAAAAACTGGCCCCATGTCCCAACCAGACCCCGTCCTCCATCCTTGCCCAACCTCCCCTGTTCACCCCTCTTAAGGTCGTCTGTAGAACGGAACCCCGGAGACTAGTAATGCTAAAAAAAAATAAAGTAAAATAATAAAAGGAAATACAAGAAGTAAAAAAACTGGCTGGCAACCGGCACAACAGCTTTGGCATTGCATTGATCGCAATGATGATCATCTTTATTATATTGATCATCATCGTGATCGTCATTAAACTTGATTATCACCATCAGCACTATCTCAGGCATCATCGATGACGCCGGCCGGCCGAAGAATGCACCGAATGCGCTCTCGAAAAAAATACAACAAAAAAATATGAAGAAACAAGTTTTCCTCTGGAAATATATGTGAGCACATTGCAATGCGCTCAAGTTCATCCAAGATCGACCAGGAGGAGGAGGATGAGGAGCAGGGAGATGAGGAGGAGGAGGAGGAGGATCGAGGTGTGGATCGAAGGATATGGCCGTGGTATGTGGACTGAATGTGATGTGTGTGCCATCTGTTGTGCTGTGCTCTGTCTCTCTTTCAGGCTAATGCAGTCTATTATATGATGTACACATAGGCGGTGGGCAATCAGGTTTAGGTTGAGGAAGATCACCGATCTGGACTGAGCTTTAATATCGAGAAGCCAACGATCATTATCGATACAAAGAACTAAAGCAATTTGAACTTGATTTTACAAGAGAAATTAAATAAGAAAGTTTTTGTTTAAAGATCAATTCATTATTCATAAATGCTCTTCAAATGAATACAACAATGGTGTTCATTTAGAATTCATTTGTATTTATTCATTACAGAATGAACACCCAAAACTTGCATTAAAAATTAGCATATTTAATGTAATAAATATATGTAGCGTTATATTCATTAATTCCTAATTATCTAAAAATACTGGCTTTAAAAATTCATTTGTATTTATTCATTTCAGAATGAACATTTAGAATTCATTCTAGAATGAACACCCTAAATTTGCATTAAAAATTACCACATTTAATTTAAATAATATTTGTAACCATATATTCATTAATTCCTTAGTACCTAAAAATATAATAAGCCTTCTCTTAATAATCTTGACTCAAGTCAAGAGTTTTCTGGATGACTAACAGCAAAATATATATTTATATATAGAAGAGTGGGGCGTCCCAATCAAACAGATGATGATTTTTAGTCTACGTGCCTGTTGCGAATTCTTTAATATTTGCCCAATATTTTTTTTTGTTTTGAAAAGTGCTTCGTTGTTTATACATCTATTTTTTTCCTACTTTATTTTTGTTGTTTTGTTATAACAATAGCAACAGCGGCAGCAATAACTAAAAAGTACGAAACAACAACAAAAAAAAACGTAACAAAAAACAATTTATCGTTATTAGTATTACTAAGTAATATTTTGAGAATAATTTCGCGCTTTTGTTTTGTTTTTAGCCCCCCAGTTTTTGTTTGTTTTTCTTGGTGGCCAGCATTGTGCGGTTAAAAGCAAACAAAACATGAATTTTTATTTACCATTTAAACCAGCACACATCATCAGCAGATAGCAGATATATATACATATATCTGTATATATATATATATAAATATAGTAAACACACACACTTGAGCGGACATTTATGGGAATTAAATTGTAAAATTGAGACAGCATATGGTAAGTGGAGCAGACTACCCCCAGGTTAGGGTTATTATTAAAAATTAAATATTATTTTAATTAATAATAATCGTAAAATATATATTAAAAAACTAAGTTTTTAGTTTTATATTGTTTTACTATTAAATATTGCATATTAAGTAATATTTTAATATATTTCAATATATAAAAAAACTATATTAACCAATGCAGTATTCGAAAATTCAACGTGAATGCGTTTTTTTAACAATTAAAAATCCTATAAACCATTTAGATTTTTTAAATTAAATTAAATTTGTAAGTTCAAATATTTTAATTTTTTCGTATTTTTTGGAACCTAATTTAATTTATTTTTAATTTATAAGCAAGCTAAATAAAAGCCAAAGATGGCAAATATAATTAAAATGATAAAAACAATGTCTCAAATATGTATTTATTATTGAACCAAAAAGTTAATTGATAAATATTATAAATTTTATAAAAAATACCATAATTACAACGCATTTTTTAAGTTATTAAATAATTATTACTTGACTTGTAAGAGGTATCCCAATGGGCGCCTACTTGCCGCAATCCCAGCTCTTATAGAAATATATATATAATTTTTTTTGCGTATCTTTGGCGCCAGTTATCTGACCACATAAGCCAGCAACAACAAAAACAACAACAACAACATTGACAACTACAATAATAATAATAAGAACAACAACAGCAGCAGCAAGTGGCAGGCAGCGCGCTGAGGCACTATTAAAAACATAATTTATCAACAATTTACATGCCAAGTCCAAGGCGTTTGTTAAGTGTTATTAAAAAATTACAAGCCTACAAGTGTACGGTGAGTGTGTGTGTGTGTGTATCATTTTTCCGGCCTCATGAATATGCAAGAGGAAAATTGCAGGCAAGAGAGTTAGTTGTCTTTTCTTTTTGCAATCATAAACCAATACAAGTCCCAAGGATGCAGTCTGAACGAGATTTTCAATTGAAAATTGCCCACTAAGGCTGGGCAATTATCCCAGCCAACCAAAGATATATTCAACAATTACACATCGGATCGAAGGGGATCGAATCGCAGTTCGATAATGGCTACTTTTATTTCGCCTTTGGTCTTCGAGAATAAATAAACAAAATAATTCTGGCTGCATGGAAAATTTTGCAAATAATTCCCAAGAAGTTGTGCGTTATCTTAACTCTACGAAATGGGAATGGAAAACTTTTTAGAGATCGTATTTTTTTTTCGGTACAGAGAAATTTTGGTAAAAGCTTATCTGAAAGTAACACGCGCCAAAGTTAATCCATATCTTGAATATTTAAATGTGGTTTAAAGTTTATGTTTATATTTATTTATGTTATTTTATTTAATCTTAAGATTTATTTATTTATTTAGTTTAAATATTTCATATTTCTTGTATATATAAATACAATTAAAGCAGAGCTTCAATAATGTTTTAGTTAATTTTATTTTCTCATTGAATGTTGTTGTAAAATATATTTTATAATATATCTCTAACAGCTTAATCTTTTCATCAATCATACTTAAAAAAAAAACAGTAGTTAGGAAAATACTAAATTAAATTAAATTGTTCTACAAATTCTATAATTTCAGTTATAAAATATGCAAACTTGTAATAAATTTAATTTATTAAAACCATAAAAGAGTTTAAAATAATTTCCTTTAAATTTATTATATAAATAAATGTTTGATCATTTATTTATAATATTAGTAATGTTCAAAATAAGTCAATTTAATTGTATCAATTTGAATCAATTCATTATTCTTAAATGCTCTTCAAATGAATACAACAATGGTAGAATTCATTTGTATTTATTCATTCCAGAATGAACATTTAGAATTCATTTGTATTTATTCAATTGTAGTTATTCTCTATTTAAAAATGTAAAACTGTTATTTTTTCAATTTATTTGTTTCCAAACAATGTTGAATGAAACTTTTAAAATGAATGAATATTTTTATTATTATATTTTTGCATTTCTCCATTTATATTTAAATAAATAAACAAATATTAATTAAAGTTGACGCATTCTTTGCAGCCACTTGACAAGCAATGATCGCTTATTTTTTTTGAATATCCAAAATTTAGATTTTGGAATCTGGCATATAATATTTATATGGATTCTGGGTATATGGAATATGAATTGAATGGAATTTATGGCGTGTATCTTGAGGCATTTGGCACGTGGGTGACCGACCGACCGGCAAATGCGGAAGCGTCACTTGACGATGGCCAAATATGAGTTCTGAGTTCTGAATTCTGAATTCCGTATCTGTATCTGTAGCTGTGGCTATAGCTGTATCTGTATCTGTATCTGTATCTCGCAGCGAGCATCTGCAGTGCCTCATAATCATTCAAGTGGGTGTCTTCAACATGAATGAAATGGAATTGGAATCGGAATTGAAAGAGCAGCATGCCAGTGGCGGCCACACAAAAATCTCGTTCAGTCACTTTGCGAAAAGCACTAAACAGTACAGAATCGTACAGAACCGTACGAGACCAGCACAGATACAGATACGAATCCAGAGATTCAGATACAGCAGCAGCAGCAGCAGTAGCAGCAGCAGCAGTAGCAGCAGCAGCAGCTCCCAGTGCTCTGTGTGTACCTGTATCTCGGCATTTGTATCTGTATCTGTGTATTTGTGCGGCTGCAGAGCAATCGAATCAAGAGACAAACTGGGTAATTGGTTCATTATATAGTAGAAGCCAACGACATCCGCTCGTTAATGTAAATTACACAATAGTTTCGAATCACTTTTTTTGTTCTCTCTCTCTTTTTTTTATATTCTTTGCTTATTATTATTATTTCTTTTGCATTTTTGTTGTTATCTTATCCTTTGGAGTCAGAAAACATTTAGATACACGCCATATAATAATTTCTAGCATGATTTCTAGAGATATTTGGAGCATATAATAATTTCTAGCATGATTTCTAGAGATATTTGAACTCAAAAACAATTAAAGTCAAGTTTAACTTATAAAGAATATATTTTAATATCAATAAGATGAAAGATCTTTACGTTTTCCTTATGATATTCCTTTTGATTTATAAGAAATAGTAAGTGTAAACAAAGGTTTTTGAGATTTAAACATTATTAATATTTATTCTCAAGTAATTTTCCCAAACATAATGCCTCTCGTTTCCTTAATTTGTTTATGAATGATTTTGTATTATTATTATTGAAGCAATAAACAAGGGGATTCAGACCTGCGAAGATCTTTATTAAAAGATCTTAAATTTCCCTGAGAACCTCAAGCCTTAGGCGGCGTATAAACAAAACTATAAATACTAACAAAACTGATCTCATATTTCCATTGAAGCCAAATCTAACGTTTTTCCCTCGAACCTCTTTGGCGGAAATCCACAAAATAAACAAAGAAAGAAAGTGAACCTGAACTTTATAAACAATAACCGTTTCCCGTGGGATCCGAAAGAACCAAAACATTATCAATAGAATTATCAACAAAAAGCCTATATAGATAGAATTACCAGACAAATAATCATAAAGTTATTGAATGAAATTAAATTCTAAACAAAAAAAAGGGAATCGGTTTGCAAATAGATAACGATAATATCGAATTACCAGTCGATTAATAATCAAGGTGAGTTTGAAGTTAGTTGATTCTATCGATTTGTAAACAATTAAAAGCTATCTTCAAATTTCCTAGCGAAAAAGCGATCTTCAAATTTCCTTACGGAATGGGTTTCAAAAAAGATAATCATAATATCGAATTAAAAGTCGATTAATAATCGAGGCGAGTTTAAAATTTCAGCTTGATCTAAAAAATCATTCTCCTTCTATAATTTCCAGCCACGATGTAAACACAAAACAGTCTGGAAACTTTCCATTAGTCCAGCCCTCCCTCCGATCGGAGATAACGGCAAAATATAATGCTTTGGGCAAGGAAAAAATAATAAAAACTATAAGCTACTATCCCCAGATCAATAAATACGGAAAAACTATATAGAAAATATAGAAAATACCCAATAGGGTAGAACTACTGTAGTCGAAATTAATACATATATATATATATATAATATATATGTTTGCTTTTATTTATTTATTATTATTGTGCGAAAGAGAGCAAAGCACCGTTGATCGTTGATCGTTCGAAAGTAAGAGAGAGCTTAAGAGATTAGAAGAGTGGGGGGGGAGGGCGCACACAAAGAGAGAGAGAGAGGGAGAGAGAAGAGCGCTTGCTTGCTGATAAAGCACCAAGCAAGAATAACAACAACAATAACAACAACAACAATAGCAAAACAAATACAATGCGAATTATCAGTGGACTCTGCGTGATATGATTATCAAAAGGTTTCTTGTACGTAGTTGTTGTTGTTGTTATTGTTGTTGCTGCTGCTGTTGGTGCTGCTGCTGCTGCGGCTGCTGGCAACGGCATTTCTCGTTGACATACATACATATATATATATGTTCATTTATATGTATATATATATGCAGCATATATACGCACATAGCCCCGCGTCGATTTGGAACAGTTTATTCATCCAATACATACATATGTATGTATTTTTAAGACATTTCCAACGTGCTTTGTGATAGCAGCCACAAAACAATAACAAATAGCGACAACAAACAACAAAATAAATTAATAAATAAGTAAATATGAATGCATAGAAGCCAATTTATTTATTATTCATTTATTTATTATTTAATAACTTAAGATTGTGCTCTAAAAAAATAATAACTGTTCTTTATTTGTTCTTCTGAAATTCATTTTTATTGGAAATTCCAAAATTTCCTGGAAAGTTTCGACACACACACACACAATTGGGTTTCTTTGGTTGGATAACAAAGGTCAGGCTATCCGGCTTCCCAGAATTTTGTTATCATTATTATTCCCGCTCATTATTCCCCATTACTTCTTCTCTCTACTTCTTCCCTCCCCTCCCCTTGCCATAAGCAGCATCCTCCCCTCCACAATCAGGGAGCACCTCTAATGCAACACAGAATCAGTGGCGTAGCTTGTGTTTTTTGTTAAAAGGGGTTTTTTGGAATAAAAATTAATAATTTTAAAGGAATTTAATTAATATTAATATAATATTATTTATTATTAAAAAATAAATACAAATTTAATTTAATTTATATATCAGCGGTTTTTAATTTAAACCGTAAAGTAAACAGCAACAGGTGTGACCCCTTTTGACCCCCGCCACTCGCTCACACACACACACACACGTAGAACAACTCCCACTGGAAAAAGTTCACTTTCATTGATAAACTCAAGCGGCTATTCGCTTTGCTCTTCTTTCGCTGCTGCTGCGCTTCTCCTCTAAATCTTCGCCATGCAAATCCAATTGGATTCTCAAATACTTTACTTACTTTATTCTCCTTGGGTGCGTGCGTGTGCGCCTGTGTGCGTAACATCAATCAGCATCGCTTTGTTGTTGTTGTTGCTGTTGTTGCCTGCTGATGCTTCTGCTGCTGCTTTTAATTTTATTTATTTGGTTTTTCTCTTCTTCTTCTTTTGTTATTGTTGAACGTCAATTGAAGCTTAAAAACATTAAACTATAACTTCCTCACAACCACACACACACACAAACACAGACACAGATACTGCTCTCTCTGTCTCCGGCACAGGCAGCTGTGTGTTGCATTCTCCAACAACAAAAACAACAACGGAACACAAAAAAATAAAAACACACACACGACAAAGTCAATTGATTAAACAAAATATATAACGAAATGTACAATGCACACGAAACTAGCACAAATTAATTATTAATTATTTCATTATTTTATGTACGTATAAAAAATATGCAAAAAAAAGAAGCAACAACTGATTGGACGTGTTTAATCGCGATCACTTGATTATTTCATTGAAACTAATTCACGTCCGCGGTTTGTTTTTTGTTTCATTTCACCGTTTTACTTTTGTATTTTGTATTATTTGTATTTTGTGTGTTCTGTGTTCAAGTTTCGTTCTTTTCTTCACTTTGTTTTCTTTCGGCCGATCGCGCCGATCAGTCGCCGCACCGCACAAGCACTCACGTCCGTCCCGCCGAAAAACTAAAACAAAAACAAAAAGCAAAATAGCGATCAGTGATGTTGATACTGTTCCAAAAAATCATTAATATTTCTTATGGTATTTGTATGTGTTTATTTTATATTCCCTGTTGGTAACACTAATCTACACTGCTTGCAAGAAACTGCTTACTGCAAAGACGATCAGCTTGGGGACTGCTTGCTGCATTGAGATGCCGCGGCCCTTAGTTATGTAGCTATTAGCTATTTTCCCACTAGATTTAGCTTTTTTAAATTATTAAGTTGTTCTGTTTGTAAAGAAATCTTGCCTAATTTTTTCTTATATTAATTAAAAAATTAATAATAACAAAAGCTCTCGGTTATAGCATGTTTTTTAGCATATATTTTTATATTTAGCCTGCTTTGGCTTATTTTTGGACAAAATCTAGCTTATAATCTGACAACACTGGTTCCAGTTGGAAATTTCGAAATTAGAATATCAGAGCTGGCGGCTTGACTTACTTCAGGCTAAATCTAGCATTTAAGCTTACAACTAGCTTATAGCTTTAAAAATAGCTTAATTAACTGATATTCCAGCAATATATTGTTTATGAAAGGCTTTTTTACACTCGAAGAAGTATTTTATAATTAAACCCTTTTATAATTTAGTGCTAAGAGTCTTTAAAAAAAAGATTAATGCCCTTAGATCATTAATATATTATTACCATATATCTAGCTAATTATGTTCTGTGTTGTTTTAGCTATTTTAGCATATGATTCCACGTCTTACTCATAATCCTGGAAATATATTTTAAGAACTTTCTTTTCTTTGTTAAACTTTATAATTTGTTTTTTCCAGCGTTACACCTTTTCAGGATTAAAATAAAAATAAATTCCATTTCTGCAATTGACTGCAAGTAGTTTGCAGCCTTGCAGAGAGATAGAAAAATCCGGATATTAAATATGAACTTGACTTTCAATATCCTGTGACCTGTGACCTTGCTCCTGCGCCGTCCTAGTCAGTGTCAAGTGTCAGGGCCAAGGCAAGACAGGATTTTAATTGAAATAAATTCAATTTCTGGATTTTGCTTAAGGCGGCCAAGAGCAAGCTTATGGTTAGGTTTATCTTTAATTTAATTTAAATAATAAATAAATAAATTTAAAATATTATCTGTGTAGTTTTGTAGGTGTAAGAAAAATATTCAGGCTCTAAAGAAGGTTAGTTAAATATTTAACAGGGATATAAAATATATTTAGGCTTAAATTTGTAGTTTAAAAAATAAACTGACCGTTTTTCAAAGCCTACCAAGGAAAGTACAAAATAATACCATAAAGCCTAAGAATCGAACACTGAAATGTCGATAATCCCGATTTAATTATCGGTTTCTGACAGCTCTGGACCCTATAAATTCTGGTTTCTGGGAGAATCCAACAACAACAACCGACTTGCTCTTAAAATACCGATGCTCTTCTTCTTAGTGTCAAAAAACAATCTCATGTAAAAATAAAAAAACTATCGTGATATTTTGAAAAATATCGAAGTCGGTCGCTGGCCGCCACCATCGATTGTTTTGCAGCTCTCATTCTCTCCTCTCTCATCCTCTCTCTCTCTGTAAATTAAAACGAATAATTCCTCTCAATTTTGCATTCCAGCAGCAAAACGCTGTTAAAACGATTAGTTCCTCTCTTCTGTTATTCTCTGTTAACTCTCTCAATAAGAGAAAAATGAGACAGATTAGTGTGACCAACAGTAATATGAAATACACAGGAAATATTCATGAATTTAAAACAAATAAATAATTAAATAAAATCACCACTACTATTTAAGCAAGTCGCTTCTCCAATCAGTTCGTCACAGCAGCTTGAATTTTAGCAAAGTTTTCTCCGAAAACCCAATAAGTTCGTTTTTGAGTGCGTTAAATTGCAACCAATTAAAGTGAAAATGCCATCCAATATGAATAATATGAATCAGTTAATTCTCAGGAGTTGACTCAACACGTCTTCTTTTATTTTTGTTCCTGGTCCTTATTTATTTTTTGATTTTTTTTTCATTTTTATTTCGAACTGATGTCTTATTCTATAGCGCTGAACACCTGAGTTTTATTATTTAGTTATTTATCAATGGTTAAAGGTGTAGCGAAAGAATGGAAAGAAAAATACCTTTCAAAAGTCCTTATTTATTAAGCTTCAATTTTTTCTTTTATTTGCAATTGTTGTAATTGATTATCGTTCAAAAAAATCCCATCTTATATATATATATATGTATATATTTATATATATATAAAGAAACCCACTAAAAACAAACAAAAAACGGAAGAAAAACCTTTCAAAAGTCCTTATTTAATGTCTATTTTTTTATTTTCAATTATTGTAATCTTCATCCTCCATAAAATCCATTCGAAATATACATACACACATATATATTTATGTAAATATAAAACAAACCCAACAAAAAACAACCAAAAATTGCAATACTTTCAACAATATTTATTTTGCAAGCCTTTGGACTTGTTTAAACATTTTCGCCAGGGTTAACCATTTTATATTTAATATTTTAGGCACTTTAGGCATCCCTCAACCCCGTTCCATTAACCATTAAAAAATATTTTTATTAGGAAACAACAAAAAACTATAAAATAAAATTCAGCAGTTTAGCAACTTTGCCCCCAAACTTAATCCTTGAACTTATTCAACACAATTTCCTTGTAGAAGGGCACACAATTAAGTCGCACATTCAGTCGGGCGCAGAGCAAAAATATACCCGACAGCTTCCTGTGTATCGAGTAGATCTCCTCGGGCGGCGGACACAGACGATGCGCCACCATGGTGGGCACCAGGGCGGCCAGCCTCTCCGTGGTATTCTGCCTGCCGAAATCGAAATCTCCATCGTAGCGGAAGATCTCGCCAAGAATCATCACCGCATCGACATGGGCCTGCTCCATTTGCTTCGTCTCGTAGCCGGTGAGGAAGCCCATTTCACGGGACATCTCCAAAACGCCCTGCCTGTTGTCATCCGCCGCACTCATGATCACCTGGCGATAGTTGCGGATGAATTCGTGGCGATAGAACCGCGTTGAACCGAAATCTATGAGCATCAGGCGGCGACTGGGGGCATCGTAAAGGAAGTTGGACCAATTGGGATCCGTTTGCATGCACTCAATCTCGAAGAGTTCGCGCAGGCAGAGCTTCAGCACGGAGGCGGCTATGTGTTTGCGATGATCGTAGCTGGAATAAATTAATAAATAAATTAAAATTAAAATCAAAAGCCAGACTGTATTTGCTAGGGTTGTTGAAAATATATTAAAATATCAATAAGTCGATATTTATTGTCCAAATATCAATACATCGATAATTTTTGTCCAAATATCGATATTGCGATATTTTTTTTTTATATTTTTTGATACTTTTTATTTATTATACCCTTGCAGAGGGTATTATAATTTTGGTCAAAAGTGTGCAACGCAGTGAAGGAGACATCTCCGACCCTATAAAGTATATATATTCTTGGTCAGGATCACCTCCTGAGTTGATATAAGCATGTCCGTCTGTCCGTCTGTCCGTCTGTCCGTCTGTCCGTCTGTCTGTTTCTACGCAAACTAGTCTCTCAGTTTTAAAGCTATCGACTTGAAACTTTGCACACACCCTTCTTTCCTTTGCACGC
>VNJQ01001859.1:0-15756 GCA_008042515.1 Drosophila truncata
GTGCTTAGGTATTGTGCCGATGCCCTGTGCTCTCCCCTTCTTAAATTGTTTACCTTATCCTTAGAAACCTTGCACTTTCCCCTTATTTGGAAGGAATCATTTGTTATACCTCTCCACAAAAAAGGTAACAAATCGGTGGCCAACAACTATAGAGGAATCTCTAAGTTATCGGTCATCCCTAAGCTTTTTGAAAATACTATTACTCCACATTTGCAGCACCTTAGTAGGTCAGTAATTTCTCCATGTCAGCATGGATTTATTAAGCGAAGATCAACAACTACGAACCTTTTGGAGCTCACTTCCTTCATTATAATGGGCTTCCATAATAACCTTCAAACAGATGTAATTTATACTGACTTCAGCAAAGCATTTGATTCTGTTAATCATTCTCTTCTTCTCAGGAAACTCGATTTAATGGGATTTCCTATTGATCTTCTTAGGTGGATCTCTAGTTATCTTTAAAAATTACGTATCTAATGTTCTCAAGGTCACCTCAGGTGTCCCACAAGGGAGCCATTTGGGTCCCTTGTTGTTTACATTATTTATTAATGATCTGCCCGAAGTTCTAACTAACTCTAGAGTACTTATGTACGCGGATGATGTTAAGCTTTGTGTGCAATATAAGGACGTCGCTTGCCAGTCTGATTTACAAACAGATCTTGATAACTTCCAAACTTGGTGCCACGTAAACTTACTAAACTTAAATGGCTCTAAATGCAAGCTTATGACATTCTCCCGTGTCTTACCCAAGCTTGCAACTTACACGCTTAACTGCCGCTCTTTGGAAAGAATTAACTCAGTTGATGACTTGGCCATCCGCCTGGATCCCAAACTTGACTTTATCGATCATATTTCGTGCATGGTAAATAAAGCCAGGAGTATGCTGGGATTTATTAAATGGTGGTCGAAAGAATTCGATGACCCATACGTTACTAAAACTTTATATATTTCATTAGTTCGTCCTATCTTAGAATATGGATCTTGCGTTTGGAGCCCCCAGTATGGGGTCAACAGTAAACGGTTTGAATCGGTTCAAAAGAACTTTTTGCTTTTCGCTTTACGCGGCTTAAACTGGGATCCTGAACAGAGATTACCCTCCTATCATAGTAGACTTCTCCTAATTAACTTACCCTCCTTAGCCAATCGTAGAATTATGCTAGGCATTACTTTTATTTATAACCTTATTCACGGCGACGTGGAAAGTACTGACTTGTTAGGTCAGCTCAATTTCCACGTACCGAGTAGATCCTATATACCCTTAGTTTTGCGCCATTGTAGAACCTCATTTGAACTGCATGAACCCTTTAGAGTACTGTGCGCAGTTATAATGATTTGTACTCAATAATTTCACATGTAGATAGTCATCCTAAACTAAAAACTTTAATTCTAACACACTTAGTACGCATGCAAGCAAACATTAGGGCAGCACGCCAGTAATTTATTTCCTCGTATTCCTCCTATATTTTCCATCGCGACTACTAATACCTAACCCCAACAGGCACGTGCCTGGTTTCATAAGGGCCACTTGAGTGTACTGACCGTAGTGCATCAACGTCTATTATAAAAATTTCCCAAATATATGTTTATCAGGCCTGTTCTCAATTCCGAATCCGAACGAAAGCTGTTCCCGAATGAAATGAGCTATTTTCTAGTTATTGAGTGAATTATTTAACAGTATCCAATTTTTCAAATAAGCTGTAATTCGTTGATAACATATTGCAATAGTCATTGTAGTATCTTCCATATAAATTATTTGAAAAATAATTATTTTTGTGCATCGACTCAAAATGCGCACATTCCGATTCGGTTTATAAAAAAATGTTTAATACACACACACTCAAAATGGTCACTGAAAACTGTAGGGCTTGCAACCTTAAAAAAAAAAAAGTTTGCACTTTTATCGATAAAGCCTCCGTTTAGCATTGGTTGCGTTCACCAGAACAACATAATCACTGATTACTGATGGATCAGATGGATCATCATGCGATCTCTCACTTCTTAGCGAACGGTCGTGTTTTTGTTTTGCGCTCGGAAATTTTGAGTTTATTTTGATTTTAAACCACCGGGGCTTCCTCTAAATTCATTAACTATCATCAGTAATTATATATACCGTTTTGCTACCGCGCGTACATGCAATTTTCTGTGTAATTTAGTGTTTTTATAAATATTTTTAGTTTGTGCTAAGACGGTTATCATATCTTTCTTTTTTGTTTCTTCTCATCCCGTTTTTCCCGCGCTGGAGTGTCGTTAGCTTGTAGCTGCAGCTAAGCGGTTGTGATTTCTTGCGCTCACACACTAATTCTCCTACTCTCTCTCTCTCTCTCCCTGGTTTTTTTTCGGAACTGATTGTATGCACAGTTGTTCACGGGCTTGTGAAAATTGTCTGTGTAATTAAGAACTAAGAGTCTCCATTGCTGGCTTTGCGATGCGGTAGTGCACGCATTGAGGTGACAGGCCGCATAGCCGACGCAGTGTCCAGCAAAAAGGGCCTGCGTTATTGTTGTGAGACCTTTCGACCGGTTGAGAAGGAAATATCACCCTTCATTCTGACGCATGAAGTAGATTTATCGAGATTTTGGTCACTTTTCGCAAAGCCAATGACCTGTTCTCCCCGCTAGACGCTCAATTTAATAGTATAAAGCTTGTTAATGAGTAGCCAAAACGAAAAAAAGTCTGCTGGTGGTCGACTGCAACTGTGTGAGCTACGTAGTACCTGTCATATTCCCGCGCCACAGCTCCTGGTCCCAGCTCAAAATCCAATGGTTCTGAGATCAGGAACGAAAAAAGATTCGGTTTCCTAATCGAACGCGGGGGTAGCGGCAGCCGCTCAGCCAGCAATTTTCGATGTGTCTGTTGCGGAGCCCAAATTATTGGCTCCGCAAAATCAAGTCATAAAACCGACCCAGGGTCCAACAATGCCCGGAACTCCGACCGATGTTGGTAACATTACGTTACGCAAGACCCTTACAGCAGTTCCATCATCGAAAACAATATTAGTTTCGAGGCTTGCCTATGATATCGTATCGGAAGATGAACTAGCCTATATACAATGCAAAACTCAAGCCGGAAATATTAAAGTGGAAAAATTCAAATTTTCGTATGCCAGAGACATTTCATCTTTTAAAATAAATGTCTAAGTCCAGCTCTTCGACACAATTTGCTCGGGTGACTTCTGGCCCGAGCACGTTGTAGTCAAGGAGTACGAGGCTCGAAATAAGAGAAATTGGCTTGTGGGAGTACAACTACCCAGGCAGTCACAGGCCACAGTGCTCACCGACGTACCTTCTATCCCAAAAAACTAACCACTTCCTTACAACTTTCTTATCAAAATACTAGGGGCTTACGCAGAGAGAGCTTATCTCTAAATTGTATTCTGATAGTTTTTCTTTCGCATCCCAGGTAATTGTGTTTACCAAAACCTGGTTGAAACCGGAGATTTCTTGCTCCGAAAATCTCCCGAGTAAGTACACAATTTACAGATTAGACCGTCTTTCTCAGCGTGGTGGGGGAGTTTTAATTGCCGTTGACTCTTGCCTTATATCTGAACAGGTTGTATCTGATGATTTTTTGGACATTGAATTCATTTGCGTTAAATTATCTTTCACAGGTACCATTATTTATGTAGCCTGCTCTTACATTCCTCCATCTTCTGAAGAGCCAACCTATTGGAAACACCTTTCGGCAATTCAGGCAGTTTCCAGAAGGCTTTCTGACAGTCTAATGATGGCGTGTCTAATGTCCTTCAGACTACGGCATAGCATGACTTCATCAACGGCCTGCTTGATTTATCCCTATCGCAAGTTAACAACGTATTTAATTCTTTAAACCGCTTACTTGATCTGTGCTTTGTTTCAGAGCGTGCAAGCGTAAACCTAATCAGAGGTCCTCCAATTACGCATCCTGAAGATCCTTACCATCTAACTTTCGAAGTGACTATCGATACTGGGACAGTGTTAGAAACTATATCTGGTAGAAGAATAACCAAAGTCCGCTGTTTCCGAAAAGCTGACTATCAGAGGCTAAACACTCTAATATCTGAATTCAATTGGTCCGATCTTTACATGTGCTCTGACATGGCAACCGCCGTGGATATTTTTTACAGTACCATGAACTCATTTTTTTCCTTGTGTGTTCCGGTAACCTATCCGTTGGTCACTAATATACCTCCAACATATATAATATACCTTCAATATACCTTCAACAAAGAGCTAACACGCTTAAAAAATGTAAAATCTAGGCTTTATAATAAATATAAACTCACCGGTTCAAAAACTTCCTTTTCCTCTTATCTCAGTGCTCGGTCTAACTTCACCGTGCTTAACGCTCAGTGTTATAAAAATTATTTGAGTCGTTGTCAGGTCCAGTTCACGCAGGACCCAAAACAGTTTTATAACTTTGTTAACACTAAACGTAAATCTAATTTATATCCTTCCTCGCTTTAATTTAGGAACACTACAGCAAACTCTGATCAGGCAATAGCCGATCTTTTTGCTGAGTTTTTTAAAACTACATATTCATCCTCTACTATTTCAGATCTGATACTTTCTTCCGCTATACCCAGTTCGAACTTAATTTTCAGTCCTATTTTAAATGAAAGCTCACTTATTCTAGATCTTCAACGCCTTAAGCCAGTTTATTCACCAGGTCCCGATGGAATACCGGGCTCTGTGCTTAGGCGAGGCGCTGTGTAACACCGTTCTTAAATTGTTTACCTTATCTTTAGAATCATCAGAATTTCCCCTTATTTGGAGGGAATCATTTGTTATTCCTCTCCACAAAAAAGGTAGCAAATCGGATGCCAGTAACTATAGAGGAATCTCTAAGTTATCGGCAATTCCAAAACTTTTCGAGAATGTAATTACTCCTCACTTGTAACACTTATGCAGATCCGTCATCTCTCCATGTCAGCATGGTTTTATGAGGCGAAGATCAACCACGACTAATCTTTTGGACCTTACATCATTTGTTATTAAGGGCTTCCAACGTAATTTTCAAACCGATGTTATTTACACAGACTTCAGTAAAGCTTTTGACTCGGTCAATCATTCTCTTCTGGTTAGGAAACTTGATTCTTTGGGGTTTCCTAGTGATCTTCTTAAGTGGATTTCGAGCTATCTAAGTGATAGGACTCAAAAGGTTCTGTTTAAAAGCGTTCTATCCAACAGCCTCAGGGTCTCATCTGGCGTCCCACAGGGTAGCCACCTTGGACCACTGCTTTTCACATTATTTATCAATGACTTGCCGCAGGTTCTAACTAAATCCAGAGTACTCATGTACGCTGATGATGTTAAACTTTGCTTGCAGTACAGGGATAGTTCATTCCAATCAGACTTGCAATCGGATCTTGACAACTTCCAAGCATGGTGTCAAGCTAATGCTTTACATCTCAACTGCTCTAAGTGGAAACTGATGACTTTTTTACGCATCACAGCTCTGTTTGCCACATATACGCTTAACGACTGCTCTTTGGAAATAATAACTCTGGTAGATGATCTGGGGGTGCGCCAGGACCCTAAACTTTTGTTCTCCGAACATATTTCCTGTATGGTTAACAAAGCCAGAGGCATGCTTGGATTCATTAAGAGGTGGGCAAAGGAATTTGACTCTCCTTATGTATCGAAGACCCTTTTGACTTCGTTAGTTCGCCCCATATTAGACTACGGTTCGTGTGTCTGGAGTCCTCAATTTGGAGTCCATAGTAACCGCATCGAATCTGTCCAAAAGAACTTTTTACTTTTTGCCCTCCGAGGCCTATCCTGGGATGTTGACCTAAGATTGCCGTCTTATTCTAGTAGACTTCTTTTAATTAATTTACCTTCTCTAGCTAATCGTAGGACGATGCTTGGCGTCGTCTTTTTACATAAACTTATACAAGGAGATGTGGAGAGCCCCTACCTACTAGGCCTTCTCAACTTCCATGTTCCCCGTTTAACATCTCGAACTTATATCCCTTTAGTAGTTAACCACTGTAGGCGAGAGTATATAGTACATGAACCCCTTAGGGTTTTATGTACTGATTAAAATCGTCTTTTTAACAGTATAGATGGCATTGAAAGCCTTCAAAATCTAAAGACTGTATTGCTTGTAGAATTAGCCAGAATTGTATTCTTATTTTGCCTCGTTCTATTATCTATTATCTTTATCTCGCGTCTATCTAGAACACTTTCCGTGCCGTACGTCACCCGGCTGCGCCACTCGGTCGGTTGGGCGGGAGGTAAGCGTGGGACCTCGCGCGAAAAAAAGTTGTTCTGATTACTGATAGATCAGTTATCAGTAATCAAGTTGTTCTGGTGAACGCGTTTGATACATTTCGCAGTCTCAAAAGTAATCGGCTTGGAACCTATTGATATTATGTGAATTGATGTGAATTTGCTTATAAGATAATTGAAATATATAACAGTATTGCTAAAATATTGCTAAAATTGTTCAAGTAATAGTTTTTGACCAGAGACCTCATAAAATAATTTGTTACTGAATGTGGTGCCTTATTTTATTAAAAAGGCATGTTGTCAAATTTATTTAATCTTATTGCAGCACTGTGCACTTATTTCTTGCTTACAAGAACTTTATATTAATTATATAATTATCAATTCGTTGAAAATAAGTATTTATATTGACTGACCTCTGCATTCATTACTAATAATTTATTTTTCCTTTGGCTACGTTCTTATTTATTATTATTATATTATTCTTTTCGATACTTACACCAACGATATTATGCATCAGTATCGCGAAAAGGTAGCGGACTATTTTTACAATCCTTTTTTGGTGATCATCATGATTAAAATCTTGAATCATAATCAGGGATCACACGCATTTAGCAGAACTATCGATAAAAAATCCATCAGTGATCAGTGAACGCAACCTTTGTCATGTGTGATCATGTTTGATATCGATTAGCGATTAATCAAAAACTTACCGTGGCAGAAAAATGAAATTAACCCGTAAACATTTTCGAGCAATAATTTTTCCTAGCTTTAGCTATGGCACTGTGAAAAACTGGTTCAATGAATTCTCTCGTGGCCGATGCTCGCTTGAAGACGAAGGTCGTCCAAAAACAGCCGATGTACCAGAGAACATTGATGAACATTGAACAATTTTTTATAACGGTAAAAAATAATCTCAAACCTCCGTGATGAAATCTTAAATATTCTTAATCCTGGAAATCGTATGTATAAGCGTTCTCTGAGTTAGAGTTAGAGTTGCTTCAGGAGCCGAGGTGGTAAGCGGACGGTCTTCGAATTCTTGGGACCCAGGCTCTTAGCCGGCATGAAAAATGCTTTAATTTGCAATTTCTTTCTTAGTTTATATGATTTAGTAACAATATATAGCTCTATAATTACATAATTACATTTAAATAAAAATACTAATTAACAGGGTTAAATCGGCCACTCTGAAATTAATGCATAGTTTAATAAGGTTTAGTTTAATAGTTAAAGAAATAATTAGAATTGAATTACATTTGAAAATTTTGTTATATAGCCTAATCGAGATTGAATCAAGAATTTTTGGGATTAAAATATCTAAGAATGGTCGGGATTAAATCAAGAATTTGGGGATTGGAAAAAATAAGTGGTTTTATACTTATAACAAGAAACCAGGACTCAATAAAAAAATATTCCCATTTGTGATTAATTTCGGCAACAATATCCTGGATTTTTCTATCTACTATATGTACACGCCCCCAAAGATCCTCCGAGTTAGATGCGGCTGATTGATACTGCCCGTGCAGAGAAATAAATAGAGCTAAAAAGAGTTTTCGATATGTTCTTAATCTGTTTATTCATTATATTTATTTTAATTTAATTTAAAACATTAGTTCAAAACAATAATTTAAAAAAGTATATTTTACTGGGAATTGTAATTATTTTAAAACTTTATAAAAAAACAAATTTATTTAAAAAAAAATTAATAAAACCAAGTTAAAAAACTCCAAAAACTAAAAAAATAAACAAGAAATAAAGCTAACTCTTTTAAGCTTTAATACTTGTATTAATTAAAAAAAAAAACAATACAAAAAAAACTTGCGTAGGATCGATACCTTCACTACAGCGCCGCACAGTGGTGCCTCCCGAACCATCGAGTTTGCGAAAAAAAAACGACAGGAAATTTCGACTTGGAGACTTATATTGTATCCTTTCGTTTTTTGGCACATGATAAAATAAATTTGTTATTGGTCAACTTTCAGGTAATATTACACAAAAACTAGACAATCAATCGGCATGATTCTTATTTTAAAATATAGGTACATTCATAAACTGTAAACAAAAAAATGGCAGGTCGGTTTCGGCTTGTATAAGTAAAACGCTACCTGCCAGGTGTCCAATTTTTTCACTTTTTTTTCTCTAAAGTAGTCTATAACTTCTGAAGCCGATGAAAGCCACCGACTACACTATGTCTACGAGCTGCGTCTATATTTTCTGGACCAAAATCAACTTCCATCGGCTGCGTCACGCTGCGTCTGCGGAAATGCAAGGCTTCACAATGAAACAACTCAGGATAAACAAGAATACCCTGTACCATTACAAGGCGCTGCTCGATTTCGTTCCCGATTATATTCAAATCGGTATCCAGAAACACCACGTGAAGGTCATTACAGATGCAATGGGATTTTTGTTCTTATTATTTCTTGATTTTTTCTTCTTGATTTAAAGGAACAAACTTTGACTTGGGTCCTGTCCTCCCCGTGAATTGAATTCGGGACAATTTGCAATTACTCTAACGAACGTTATAAAAATAGCTCTGACTTTGTTTTACTGTATGTATGCAGGCAAAGAATGTGACAATTGCAAGTGGATTGATGCGTGTTTTGGCGCGTGCCAAACTCATATAAAAGAAAAAGAATAAGAAGGCAAAAAACTAAAAAACGGAGACAAACTTAGATATAATGTCTTCCACTCCACGAGCTCAGTTGACAGCTCAGTGGTTAAGGCTGCACATGCATTTTCGAAAGAAATTGGCTTGGGTTCAATTCCACCGCAAGGCATGAGAAAATTTTTTTAATTTTAAATAATTGGTATAGTTTTTTGATTGAATTTTTTTTATTTCTTAGTATTAAATACTATAATTATTTTGATTTACAGAAAAAAGTTACAAACCAAAAGAAATTATTTGCTAAAAATATAAAAATTTTGACTTGGACTTGGACAGACGGACATGGCTATATCGACTTCTTAAGTGTTCCTGACCAATATTTAGGTAACTTTTGGGGTCTGACACGCCACCTTCTGCCTGTTACAGAATATCGCACTCGCACAAAATTATAAAACCTTTGTACCTTTGGTACAGGGTATAAAATCACCAAAATACCAAAAAAATACATGCAAAAAAAACATTGGGCGCAACTGAATTGCAGCGTTAATAACTTGAATATGTTTAGCATTTACTTATTTATTTATCTCTGGTGCAAGTAAAGTCGCGAAAAGATATGAAATCAATTGATTATAGTTCAGAAATACTTAATCTATTAGAAATTCCCTTATATAAGTTTATTTGTAGTAAAAAGTAGTCAAAATAAAAAAAATCTAAATTAAAATAAAATTTTTTTTTCTGTTTTAAAAATATTTTTATAAGAAAGTTCCATTTTTTTTTTTTTGATACCCTATAAAAAGTGAAAAAAAAAGTGGGCAAAAAAGTGGGCATGGCACATTGTCCATTGTAAATTTTGCAATATTTACCTGTCAAATGCCGTTTAAATTATTCGATTATCTTATTTGGTTTAAAAGGTATGATTTTCTCAAGCTCAAATCAGAAAAGGCGCCACTGTGCGCCGACCAACGCTTTAACCAGCACGACCACATGTGGTCGTGTGTGGTAAGTTATTTATTACTGATAATGAACATGCTATTTCTATTATTAATAAATAATTTGCAAATAGAGGAATATCGAGTATAGTATGCGTGTTATTTTATTTTAGTGTATTTTGCGGGTTAACAGCTGCCCGATAGTGATCTTCTTAAGTATTCTAGGGCATTTACTCGCGAGTGCATAAAAGTCTTTATGGCTCTAGCTCTCTATCAAAATCAAAAATGAAATTGCGTACAAAGTGTGCTAAAAAAAAAAATAATGAAATCTAAACTTTTACCGGGATTGGGGCTGTCAATCCTTATCCAGCAGGCCATATGGCAAGAAGGCCTCGGGGCGGCCAGATTTGAAGAACAATCGAGCATTCCTGGTTCTATGGTGAAAATGCCTCTACCTCTGGAACCCGCCATACGACACATTTTTTTATGACATGTCCCCTCTATTGTACCATAAACTCTTTGGCTTTATATTCTTTTCGGTAAATCTCAATGTGAAAAATATTGTTTACTTACAATTATTAAAATAGCAAATGTCTGCCAAAATAAGCCATTGCCTTACCTCTGGCAGAAAGAGGGAGTGTTTTCGTACTGCGACTCCCACCAGGTAGACTGTTGCAATAATAAATCTCTTAGAACATTTTGAGCATAAATGTCTAAGGACATTTTAACATGTACAAAAAAAATTATAAAGCGAAAATAAAACACGGAAAGGAACGAGCATCGAGGATCGAAATTTGTTCTGCAACTATCGTGAGCTATCGGCCGAAAGTGACGAGACGGCCTATAACTTCCATTATAATTATCCATTTAGTGCTTATTTAATGGGTTGTGCGGATTTTCGTGCCGAAAAAATAGAAAATTTTTCTCTGTTCTGTGATAAGGGACATTATTGCAATAAATGTTATCTAAATAAGTATGGATTGAAGAAGAAATAACAAGAGAGGAAGCTTACTTCAACTCGCCGAAGTTTAAAGTATGTACTGCTTATATTTGTAGCCGCATAGAAAGACCGCACACAAGACACGAGTATAAAAACAAGAAAGGAATCTAGCTTCGGCTTGCCGAAGTTTATATACCCTCGTAGATTGCAGCTATAGGATATAGGTGTCCGATTTTTATTAATTTAATTCGAAATTCTGGAATAATATTAAGTGACCAAATCTCAAGTTTGATGAAAATATGTTGAGAAACAGCGAAGTTATGATATTTTTATTATTTCCCTGATTGTTGGCAGCTATCGGATATAGTCATCCGATTGTCATTAAAAATAAAATCGAAACTCTGGAATAATAATAAATGGCCAAATATCAAATTTGATTATATGTTGAAAACTGACAAAGACGGACAGGCGGAAGGAAAACGGATGGACAGACGGACGGACAGACGGACATGGCTAGATGAACTCCGCTGTTGATGCTAATCAAGAATATATATACTTTACAGGGTCGGAGATGCCTTCTTTACTGCGTTGCAAACTTCTGACTGAAATTATAATACCCTGCAAGGGTATAAAAATGTTAAAAAACAACAAAAGCTATAAAATATAGACGTCCGATTTTTGCAAAATTAAAACCGAAACTCTTAATTCAAAAAATATGGTCAAATCCCAAATTAAATAAAAAATATTTTGAAATCTGACTGAGTTATTATTTTTTTTTTAATTTCCCGATCGTTCCTATGGCAGCTATCCGACCCATTCCGACCTATGTAGGAATGAGAATTGACCTTATAATGGACACTCTAGGAATATGTGGGTTAGGGTTAGGTTTGGATTGTAGTATTGGCAAGTAGGAGGTGGGGTTTCGGTAAAACGGCAGCTATGAGTCAATTTAAAATGTCCGATACGAAGTCTCATTAATTGAATGGTTATTTTCGAAATGAAATTATTTTTGAAATGTTATTTTCGTGTTGATAAGTTTTTAGTGTAGGGATGTGTGGCTCCGTATTAGATCGCATTATGCTCTCACATATATACTAATGTTTTTAAGAATATCAGATACATATGTTGGGGGTTTTTGTCCAGTATTGATGGACGTTTGCTAGCTTTATTAGCGGCTTGGTCATCATGAGTGCTTCGGGTAATGCCACAATGTTCTGGGACTTGGAAATATTTTTTCTATTCTATACCCTACAGTACTGGAAGTGGCAAATGGTCATCCCAAAACTACTTACCTACTAGTTCGTCAGTGGGTACTTACATTTACTAACCTTATAATAAACGAGCTGGAGACACGTCTACTGTTTTATGGCAATTTTCTTTTACAATTTGTTCGTTCATTTATGTCTAAATTTGTGTTTTTATTTGACTTATTTGCTATGTCGTTTTCGACTATTTCGTTAAATATATCATTTGAATTTCTCTCAATAACCTCTTCAATCGCTTATTTTATTTTTATATTAATTTTCCTCGTTTTCAACCAAGCCAAGGTTTTATGTTAGCTGCAGCCCAAACACCAGACTACGGAATTCTAGATTGCTGAAATCCGACATCATTGACTACGTAACGATCGTTTTCTAGACACTTAACCATTTTGAAAGGTCCTTCGAACTTTGGGACAAGTTTATTTGAAGCTCCCGTGTGACAATCGAAATATTAGTCACCCTGTTTATATAGTACTGGCTTCAGTCGTTTGCTTTTCTTTGTTAATTCGCTATAGTTTTGTAATTGAGCATTTCCCTAATACTTTCAATTGTAATTTCCTT
The DNA here is from genome assembly GCA_008042515.1 of Drosophila truncata. Lineage (NCBI taxonomy): Eukaryota > Metazoa > Arthropoda > Insecta > Diptera > Drosophilidae > Drosophila > Drosophila truncata. The sequence continues at coordinate 12,507 of VNJQ01001859.1, forward strand.
TTGTCCTTCGCTCCTTTCTTTTTACTCCCAAGCTCTCCTGCTCTGATGTTGTCCCGCAATCAAACTCTCTCTCTCTCTCTGCAGAACTTTTATCTTATCTATAGCTCCTTCTCATTTTCATAAAAAGTACAGTGGTAAGTCTTTATAATGTCTTCTGATATCCGCTGATTTGCCAAAACCTATTGAAAGGTAATTTCTTCTGGCGGTCTCACCATCGGCTTTTGGTTGTGCGACAGCATTTTGCATGCAAAGTGCATTGGGGTTGCCGGCCGGACTGTTGATGATGTGAGAAAAAATATCGGCTTGCGTTAGTGTTGCAAAGCCTGTCGAGACGTTTGAAGGGAAATTTTTTCTTTCAAGCGGCAGACCAAGGGCGATTTTAAGGAGGTGTTATCGAGTTTTCACAAAACTCATAACATGTTCTTAGCACTTGATAAGCAATTTAATAGCCTTACGCTATTAAATTAGTCTATAAGGCGCAAAAAAACTGCGACTGGAGTGCAGCATATTAACGGATCCCAACTACCCGCGGCGGGCTCTCAGCAAAGGCCAACCCCGGCACAATCCTCCACCTAAGAATTAACAGATATTTGTTTCGCGGCTTTCCCCTGGTCAACCACCTGAAGATGTCATCGCCTTTATACGAGGCAAAGTCAGAGCCGAAAACTTAAAATTAAAGGTGAACAATTTTAATTTTCTTACACTAGGGACATTTAAATATAAATGGGTCAAATGAATTCTTAGGCACAAAATGTTCTCTTTTTTTCTTTCAATTTTGTTCCAAGTAAACTGTCGTGTTTGTTTCTTGCGCTCTCGTTTTGTTGCAATATATTATAATCGAAAAGACGTTGAACACAATTTATTAAAAGCAATAGACAAGCTTTTCATAACAGCTGTGATGTGCTAAAACAAAAACTAGTGCATTGTTTTAAATAAATTAGTGTCACGCAATGAGCTCACTGAGCAACGGTCAAAAGGACGAGCGTAGAAGCTCAGTGAACTAAAAAAACGGTTTCTACTCTTACTTTTCAACCCGCGATACCGAAATTGAAAAATCAGGGATTATGAGCAACCCAGTGCTACTGACCGCTGAAAGAGAAAGGGCACGGTCTTGCTCACCCGCTCTGCTTACTCCGAATCCCGCGTCTTGGAGTTCGCAGTGTAAAACCCCCCCTCCAATGTCGGAACCAAATTTCGCACCAACAACAAGCAGTGTTACAATTTCTACAACCACAGAAACATCCACTGCAACTCAAAACACCGCGACGTCAACGACTACAGAGAGTACAAAAACAACAACTTCGGAAAGTGCCAAGTCGGCTCTGGCCTCACAGACTGGAACGGATCGCTACATCCAAATTTAGCGCAAGCTTAGCCCGCAGAGTAATCCGGCAGGCAATAAAACAAAAATTAACCTTGTCCAGAAGATCGACGAAGAACCAGGCAGATCCAGTAGTAACAAATTTGCCCTACTGGCGGAGGTCGAGGAAGACCAACCAGCGCAAGTCAAAAAACCCAAGCCCCCTCCAATCTATATAAGGGAGAAAAGCTCGAGTGCCCTGGTCAACCGAATTGCGACGTTGATCGGGAACGGTGATAACTTCTATGTTGTCCCGCTTACCAAAGGAAACATTCATGAAACAAAGGTGCAAGCCAAGACTGAAGAGCACTTCCGCATCGTGTCCAAATATCTGGACAACGCTCAGAAAAACTATTACACGTACCAGCTGAAAAGCAGCAAGGGTCTACAAGTGGTACCGCCGCGGAAATAAAAACCGCCCTCAAAGAAAAGGGCTTCGTCGCGAAGAATGTTATTAACATTCTAAATAAAGATAAAAAGCCCCAACCCCTCTTCAAGGTCGAGCTCGAATCAGAAAGCAGGTCGTTAAAGAAGAACGAAGTCCACCCCATCTACAAGCTGCAATTTTTTGCATCGGAAAATCACCGTTGAATAGCCACATAAACGCAACGGTCCGGTGCAATGCATTAATTGCCAAGAGTATGGACACACTAGGTCATACTGTACACTTCGGGCCGTCTGTGTAGTCTGCGGGGACGCCAACAACTCCGCTCACTGCACTGCAAACAAGGACAGTACCGTGAAGAAATGTGGAAACTGCGGAGGCAACCATACGGCAAGCGACCGTAATGCTCAACCAAAATCCACAGAATGTGTACACTGCGTCAAAAGCTACGCCAGACGTCTTCTTCGCCAAAGCTGCGAGTTCCTCATTCGGTCTCCTAAACACTACCAACGGCTTCTCATATGCCGATGCTCTACAATCTGGAACGGAAAATCCAATTCAGCCTAACTCACAAAGCGATCAGCAGGCCCGAGAACAGTATGATGGAATTTATGTCATTCTTGAAAACTACCATGCAAACACTAGTTCAAAAGTAGAGCATGGTAATACGGCTGCTCTTAGCACAACAGTCTAAATAATCTATGCAGACTCTACGAATAACAATGTGGAACGCCAATGGTGTCTCACGGCATAAACTAGAATTGTCACAATTCTTGACAGAAAACCATATTGACGTTATGCTTCTGGTGAAAACGCATTTTACAAGCAAATACAACTTTCAAATAAGCGGCTATACAATCTACCGCACAGATCATCCAGATGGGAAAGCCCACGACGGAACTGGAGTCCTAATTAGAGAACGCATTAAACACAATTTTCACAAAAGGTTTGCAACAAACTTCTTGCAGGCCACATCGATACAAATTCAGTCAAGTAACGGAAGCCTTTCAATCCCTGCCGTTTACTGCCCTCCTCGTTTCTCAATCTCTGAAGGACTTCTACAATTCTCTTGGGGATCGTTTTATAGCCGCAAGAGACTACAATGCCAAACATACGCACTGGGGATCACGTCTAGTGACTCCTAAAGGAAGGCAATTGTACAATGCAATTATAAATGTGAGAAATAAACTGGACTATGTTTCCTCTGGAAGTGCCACATACTGGCCAACCGACCCACGCAAGCTCCCGGACTTATTGATTTTGCAGTGATAAAAAACATACCACGCAATCTAATAAGTGTCAAAGCAGTCTATGACTTATCATCAGACCACTCGCCTGTACTTTTATCACTTCTTCAAAGCCCAGAAATAACCGAACACCCCTTCAGCCTGACGTCGCCAAAAACGAACTGGCTTAAATACAAAAAGTACGTGAGTGCCCACATAGAACTCGCCCCGGAGCTTAACATGTTATTTTTTTTTTTTTTTTTTTTTTTTTTTTTACGC
>VNJQ01001863.1:0-21274 GCA_008042515.1 Drosophila truncata
TCTACAAGCTGTGGTTAGAGCTAAAACTTACCGTTGGGGCAATAAGGCATGAGAATGGCAGTGTCTTAAAGGCGTGCATCGAAGCTCGAGAAAAAGCTCTACTTGAGAAAAACGTTGTCACGTGTAGTTTGTATTTGGACCCCGAATAAGAAGGGTTTTCTTAAAAAATCCTTTCTCCAGAGTCATTGCAAAAGCTGTTGTTTGTAAAATTAAATAAATCATAAAATTTTAACATTGAATTTTTGCAAAAATGTATTTTTGGGGTTTGTCTACTTTTGCTAAAAATAAATATTTTTAAAGAATTCTCTTAGAAAAAGGATTTTGCACTTTTTGCGGAAAATATATTGAGATAATAATAATAAATATTAAAAAAATACATTTTTTAGTAATTTTTTTTGAAATTAAAAAAAAACTATATAAATATTGATTTTTAAAATTTGAAAATATGTTTTTTGGGTTCAACTGCTTTCGCTTTACAGGATCGTATAACAATTTTTCAAAAGAAACCCCTCAGAGGGGAGATATCGCAGTTTGAGCGATATTCTGAGTGAAAAAAATATCGCTCAAACAATAATCATTATTTTTTGAGCAATATTTTTTCGCTTAAATAATTATAATTATTCTTCGAGCGATAAAATAAAACTCAAAAATTAATGATTTAAATTTGATCAATATATAAAAAATCGGGAATTGTGTAATCATTGCGCATCTTGAAAGAGCACCCCAATTGTAGCCGATTGGTATAATTCTTTTTTTTATGTGACTTTTCCAAGTGAATGATTTTTTTGTTTAAAAAAATCAAAAATAATGATTATTTACGTGCCCTGATTTGGGGTCCTTGGGAATTTTTTTTTTTGTAAAAATGTTTGGGTCATATTTTTTGAATGATCTTATTTATTTGTATGAAAAAAAAATTAAACATACTTCGAGAATGTAGAAATATGTAGCTGTAGAATTAGCCCATTAAATACATGATATTTTCATTGTATCAGTAGTCCGTTATTTGACTGAGTAATACTCAATGATGTCATCGTGTGTACATCGTTTTTTACCACTGTGGCGGCCAAAGATGTCTAGTAGAGGTGCGAAAATATTTATTCAGTCAATGGATGGCTTTAATATTGACAGGCAATCAGATTGAGTTAGCGATCAATTAGGCCATCTTTGATTGGCATCGTTTAGCGGGCAGAAGAGCCGTCATACCATGACCATCTGACGTCAAAGTATCGCGTTGAGGAACTACGGAGTGGTACGGATGCCAATGAAACTCCAAATAAAGAAGTCATGACAGAGCCACCACAGTCAACATTCGATTAATTCCCGCCCACCCCATTGCATTGGCACACATCCGCACCGGTGTGTGGGGACACACATATGTAATCGCAGCTCCGATGTCTCGCTGGGGAATCACGTTGCAGCTAACTAGGCCCACTGTCGGACTGTGGACAACAAACGAGATTTCAGATATTTGCGGCGCTGCGTGATTTGTTTTTCAAGTTTTACTAGCATATTCGCACTCGACACCGACACCAGCGTCAACTCCTCCTCTGCCTTCACGACCGTCCCTCTAAGAGCCGGTCTCTGTCGGTCTCGGCTGTTCATAGTCTGCGAGTGGGTCTCTTTTGGCCCAGGCTTTGTATTCGAGAATTATTTTGACAAGTTATTGGTCTTGCCCTGGGCTTTGGCTTTGGCTGGAGCAAGAAATTTACAATGATTTCGGAGCAATCAACTCTACACGGAAAACAAAGCACTCGATATCTATGTGACTTAATTACACAGCAAGCTTGTTTTGCTGATTGGAAAATAATATCAAATCACAATCATCTGCATGCCTTTTCCCAAGCAGAAGTGATTGCATTTCGCAGACCTTAAGAAGATGGGTTTTCTTGCCACTATGAACCATGCACAACTCGTCTGAATGCATAATAAATATTTGGTAAATCTTAATTTGTTTTTTTTTTTTTTGTGAATAAATAAGGTTTGATATTAGGTAGTGCTTGAATATAGGAGTAAAAAGTTTACAAAATACATTCATAGTTCACCTTTTGGGGACCTCTGTTGACCTCAAGTCGCAAGTCTAGAGTTCTCTCTGTGCAACATATTCTTCACTTAACTAAGTTGGCACAAACTGAATGAAATGCTCAGGAAACACTCTAATAAATAATCAAGTCGATGGAGCTAGTAGGAGCTTGACCTAAAAAGGCTTTCAAATTTATTTACATATGTAAAAAATATCGGACGCTCATTTCGTGAATCTGTCCTATTATTACGTATGTAGAATCTACATTGTAAATGTACATATCCTACGTAACCACTGGATGGACAGCGCGCAGTAGCGCCTTTTTATACCATGTACCAAAGGTACAAGGGTATTATAATTTTGTGCGAGTGCGATTTTCTGTAACAGGTAGAAGGAGGCGTGGCAGACCCCCAAAAGTTACCTAAATATTGGTTAGGATCACTACAGGAGTCGATATATGTAGCCTTGTCCGTCTGTCAGTCCGTACGCCTAGATCTCGAAGACTATAAGAGCTAGAGACACCAAACTTGGGACTTAGACTTCTTATATCTGCACGCAGATCAAGTTTGTTTTCAATTTTTGCTGCTCCCCTTTTTTGGGGAGCTTTTAAAAAATATCTCCAAAGTTAGGTAAACCATATTCACAACCTTCATGTATTCTATCAAAATACACAGATTGTCTAAATTTCATTACGATCGTGCCATAAATAGCGGAGATATAGGCTTTTTAGGTCACATTCTTTGCCTGCATACATACAGCGAAACAGTCAGAGCTATTTCTAGAATGTTCGTTAGAGTAATTGCAAGTTGTCTCGAATTGAATTCACGGGGATCGGTCCAGGATACAGGGTATTCTACTGTCGGGACACCCGACTGTATGTATCGGAAAATGTGCCACGCATACTTTTTCGCCCTTTTATAGGGTACAAAGTGAAAAAATAGGTTTTTCTCAAAGAAAACAAGGTTTAGAAAAATGTTTATTTAATATTTTAGCTTTATTTTTATTGATTGGTTCAAATAAAAATATTTTGAAAACTAAAGAAAAACATTACAATTTTTTCTATTATTTTAATTATTCTAGCATTTAGACTTTTACCTTTACCTTTTACTAAAAATAAGCCTATACATATTAGGGGAATTTTTAATAGATTAAGCATTATTTATCTTCTCGCAACTTAACGTGATCCAGAAATGAAATAAATAAAGCAAACATTTACAGATTCAAGATATTAACGCTGCAAATCAGTATGCATTTTTTGCATGTATTTTGTTTGGTATTTTGGTATATTTTACACTGAGTTGTTTCATTGTGTAGCCTTGCATTTCCGCAGACGCAGCGTGACGCAGCCGATGAAAGTTGATTTTAACCCAGACAAGAAAGGAAGCTTACTTCGGATCGCCGAAGCTTATATCCCCTTGCAGATTGCAATTATATAACTACAACTATAAAATTAAAAACAAAATTCAAAAATAATAATAATTAACCGAATCTCAAATTTGATGAAAATATGTTGATTTGTTGTGATTTTTATACCCTTGCAGGGTATTATAATTTCTGTCAGAAGTTTGCAACGCAGTGAAGGAGACATCTCCGACCCTATAAAGTATATATATTCTTGATCAGGATCAACAGCCGAGTCGATCTAGCCATGTCCGTCTGTCCGTCTGTCCGTCTGTCCGATTATACGCAAACTAGTCCCTCAGTTTCGAAGCTATTTGAATGAAACTTTGCAGGTAGTCTCCTACAAAAGTCGGAACGGGCCGGATCGGACGACTATATCATATAGCTGCCATAGGAACAATCGGTAAAATTTTCGAAAAAAAATTATAACTTTGTCAGTTTTCAACATATAATCAAAATTTATAAGAAATTTATAAGAAATATAATCAAACCAAATTTGATATTTGGCAATTTATTATTGTTTCAGAATTTCGTATTAAATTTCATGAAAATCAAACGACTATATCTTACAGCTGCCATAGGAAAAATCGGAAACAGTGGGAAACAATGGGCCAAATTTTTGAAAAAAAACTATAACTTCGCTGTTTCTCAACATATTTTCATCAAACTTTGGATTTGGCCACTTAATATTATTCCAGAATTTTGATTTACATTTAATGAAAATCTGACTACTATATCCTATAGCTGCCATATGAACAATCAGGGAAATAATAGAAAAAATCATAACTTCGCTGTTTCTCAACATATTTTCATCAAACTTTTGATTTGGCCACTTAATATTATTCCAGAGTTTTGATTGAAATTTCATGAAAATCGGACGACTACATTCTATAGCTGCCATAGGAACATCAACGGAATAATAGAATAAATCATAAATCGGTTGTTTCTCAACATATTTTCATCAATCTCAAAGGTATATAAACTTCGGTAAGCCGAAGTTAGCTTCCTTTCTTGTTTCTATTATTTCTCTGATTGTTCCTATGGCAGCTATAGGATATAGTCGTCCGATTTGCACGACATTTAAAACGAAATTCTGGAATAATATAAATTAACGTAATTTTAAGTTTGATGAAAATATGTTTAGAAGCTATGAAGTTATGATTTTTTTTCTATTATTTTCCTGATTGCTCCTATGACAGCTATATGATATAGTCGTCCGATTTTCATGATATTAAAATCGAAATTCTGAAATAATAATTAATAGCCAAATATCAAATTTGGTAGAATTGTGTTGAAAACTGACAAAGTTATAGTTTTTTTTTTCGAAAAATTTACCGATCGTTCCTATGGCAGCTATATGATATAGTCGTCCGATCCGGCCTGTTCAGACATATGTACGAGTGAGAGTATATAGAAGACTAACTGCAAAGTTTCATTCAGATATCTTTAAAACTGAGGGACTAGTTTGCGTAGAAACGGACAGACGGACAGACGGACATGGCTTAATAGACTCGGCTGTTGATGCTGATAAAGAATATATATACTTTATAGGGTCGGAGATGTCTCCTTCAATGCGTTGCAAACTTCTGACTGAAACTATAATACCCTGCAAGGGTATAAAAAAGTGAACAAATTGGACACCTGGCAAGTAGCGTTTTACATGTACAAGCCGATTTCAACCTTCCATTTTTTTCAGCTTAGTTTACAGTTTGTGGATGTATCTGTAAATTAAATTTAATTATTTAATAAAAGTTGACCAATTTCAATTTTTTGCTTGCATGTGGCAAAAAACGAAACGAATGTTAAACTTTGAACTTTGCTCATATCTTTTACAATAGTCCTACAATCGATTTCTAAACAGATTCGGAATTCGTGGAATTAGTTTTAATCGTTTTTGCGACTATGACTTTTTTGATTTTTGCAACGGTAGTTGTTCGAGAGACGCCACTGTGCAGCGGTTAAGGAAAAAATCATGCAAAAAAGTATTTGCTGTAAATAGGTTTCTTGAAGGAATGTTTATAAAGGGTCCACTGATAAAAAAGTTTTATCGAATCATATAAAATTTTTTCTCCTGTGTATCTGATTAATATTTGACAAATCCACTAATCGCAGTCGCGTGGAAAAGCGTCTAGTCCCAGTTATGGTATGGAAAATAGCAAATTAATGCGGTTCATAGTGGCAGACTCAGCTGAGCACACTCAGTAGCAGCTGCCAAGTGTTTCCAGACTTCTCGCAGTTTCTTTCGGCCTGAGCCGCCGGGGATGGTGCTTCACCCGGCCAAGCAGGTCAAGGTCGCCGTTCGCTGGGCGCTCGTGATCATTGCCACATGCGTGCAATCGCCTGAATTCTAAACAAGTTACAGGCATTTTGTTTACGACGAGTTAGTTTCTAAAAATCATGGCTAACGTTCGGCGAGGGGCAAAGCTCGTTCAACGCATATTTCGGCGGACGGACGCGGACGTGCCTGCATGCCTAAGGCGTCTGTCCGGTTATCAGGAGAGTCATAGGCAGCGTGGGAGCTGGGGAGCTGATGAATATGTGCCCAACAAGCCGCAGTTGGATGGGCCCGGACCGGTTGTTAATGGTTAATCAATGGCACGAGCGCTAGCGGTCCCGGCTAGGGCCATAAAGCGACGGCCGAGAGCGCCTTATCTCAGTGACGTCAGAGCGATTAGCCGTTTACACCTGCTAACACAGGCTATCAAGCGCCGCCGTACTTCTGTAAGTGGAAGTTGTTGTTGGCCGAGTTCAACATTCGGCTTCAAGTCCGAATTTTTGGTTTCTCGGTCTCTTGGTTCTCAATTCTCGGCCAATCCGATCGTTTCGAAAGTGCCCTCGGGCGTGAATCGGATTGAACCGGAAACCCACGGCAACGACGTCGCAGCTGCTTTCGTTTCGTTGGGAAAAAGTTGTTAACAATCTGCCGACGCGTCGGCCAGCTGCGGGCCAAAAGCGAAAACCAAAGCTTTAACCGATCCGCCGCTAGCGGCCCACGATCACAAGCACTTTAGAGCGCGTCGCGCGCGGTTACTTGATCGGCAGTTTTTTTTGTCAGCTTTCCGCTAGTGAGTGAGACCGTAGTGAAACATCGAGCAATTCGATTAGACTCGATTTCGCGGCAAAAGAACAGGAGGAGAAGTATGTCAATTTCAGGGACAACTACAGCAAGGACAGTGTAAAAATTTGCAAGGACTCTTACCCTTGCCAAGTGAAACGAACAGACAGTGGCGAATCGCGGCTAATTTTGTTATCTGCATGGTTAATCCCCAATCCGCCCATGAGCCAAAGTAAAGAGAATGCTTGTTGAGCTATTGCCCTGCTAATAAAATTGTGTAATTTACAATTGCAACGCGCCTCAACGTGAGCTTTTATCAAAGAAAAACCTGCAAATATTAACATAAATTATAAAAACACTAAAAGAAGTCACGCTCGCTTTGCATGTTCAAGGAACAGTCCGTTGTTTTGAGGACAGATTCCGATTTGTCGAGTATTTTGGTTTGTTGCCTTTTAAGTTCAGTTGTATTTGGTTCCGTGGTTTTATTGTGCTTCTGCCTTGGTATGTTTTTATATAGCAAACTTCGTGTTCTAGTGACAGGTTAAAATTAATTGGGCCTTAATGACCTATACCATAGCGGAATAAATACAGTCGCATGGGTGACCTTCGCATAGATGATTCAACGACAGTATAACTCAGTTAAAACTCAGGGATACACTCTTGTTTTTATGGCCGAGCTACCAGCCATCGTCCGATAGATAAGTAAGGCAGCAAAAACAGGTTTCCAATATTAATTCAATTGTAATTACTTCACAAACAGACGCCTTGGAGTTTGCTATCGGGGCAAAAGCGTAGAAATAAAAACTTTTGCTTGGCACCCTTGAAATCGACCAGAATCGTCTTAAATCTGCAGTGCTCTTGAACACACACTCAAGTGCTCTGCACTTTTACACCGATTTCATGGTTAATCTGGACTTCCATCATTGAACCACTCCCGATAAGATAAAGCCGGGCGCGTGTTTCTGTGTCCCCTGAAGCGGCTTATCGACCTGTGGGGGTTGGCAAAGCCAAAGAAGGTGGTTATCTGATTAACCTGATTAGAGCGAAAGTTGTAAATTTTAAAATTATGACTCCGGTATTCCCACACAAGTTATCAACTGGCAATCGTTTAACGGTACTAACGATCGATTAGGTTCGCACATTAGCGATTAAGTGCATTATTTTTAAAGATACTATCAGCACACGCCAAAATTCATCTGTTTTATTTTTTACTAAAAATTCCTTTAATTCCCACGTAAAACAAAGAATACACACTTTAAAATTTTTACGAAGAAAAATCCATGATGCTATGCTAACTATAGTTTAGTTATATTTAAACTTGTCCCTTGCTTAACACGGGGGTTACGTTCCTAGAAAACCTCGTGTTAAGCAAAATCGTGTTAAGCGAAACATGGATTCAGTATTTTTCAAATAAGCGGTTACTTTCTCAAAATTCAAAATTGATAGCAAACAAATATATATATAGATATCTTGCAATCGTGTAAAAACGAGGTTTTTAGCGTGTTAAAAGAGGGATGGGAGCAAATTTTAAACCGTGGTAGAGCGAGGGTGTGCTAAACGAGTTCGTTTTAAGCGAGGGTCATATATATAGCAAGCAGAAAAGGCTGTAAAATCTCATAAAAGATATGTATAGGTACGAAAATGTGAACCAAATTCAAATCCCCCGAAACGGGTAGATCGAGCCGCTTGCAAATTCTGATTCAAATCGTGATACTTTTTTAACGGCAAACAATAGAATCTTTAAATTAGTAGTATTAAAAGTATTAAAGTATTGTTCCCCGTGTATTAATTGGAATATGCAAAATGAGAAAAAGCTTAGAGCGCAGTTCAGATCTGATGTCAGTTGCTGAAGTGTATTCAACGTTTATTTATTTATTTATTATATTATATTATATGTACATATGCACAGATGTTATTGCCCTGTACGGAACACGTTTAGCGTAATGAGTTATTTCATGCAATACAAATCAGAGAACAAGCTAAACTTCTATATATTTACTCGGAAGAATGCAAGTTTAATCATTTTCAATCACTCTGCATTACTGTTTGGCGGAGTACCAGTGACAAGCTTTAAAGGCATAAATTGATATATGGAGAACGCAACATAATGGTTTTGAGGGTGTTTCACGTATTGCCACGTTGAACAAATGAACAAAATAGACGGGATTATCCAAAAGAAAGACTATTTTAGCATTTTGGAAGCCCATCTTTCCGATTTTCTTGACCCGTTAACATACTCAGATGAAAAACACTGTTCAGCAAGATGGGGGTACCAAGGACACCAAAATTTTTGGCTAAATTTTAAGCTAAGGTCCTGATATCTATTAATAACCTATGATCAATCGTGAAGGGACGGCTCGGGCAGTATCAATCAGCCGCATCCAACTCGGAGGACCTTTGGTTTTTAAATTATTACTGTTCTATTGCTTATTAAATTCTATTCTTACTTACATATGTTAAATGTGTTTATTTATTTTTTTATGTTAAGCATGTTAACAATAACCTAATATTCGAAAATAAGAAAAGTTTTTGCCATTTACTTTATTTGTTTAGTTTTTATAAGCGTTCAAACATAAAACTGTTGATCATGTACTCAAACTGGCACGCCACTGTAGATATTACATAATTAAAAAAAAAAAATTGAAATTAGCTTAGTTAATTTAAGAATTTGATTGTCTAGAAAAAATTGGATCAATCTATTTCCGTATTCAATTATATTCCAGCCATGACCAATTTATGGAAAGCACTTACACGCCGCAAGACGGACGACGTCAACGAGGGCGAGTCAAAACTGGCACGAGTCCTCAACCTTTTCGATTTAACGGCTCTTGGAGTGGGTAGTACACTTGGCCTCGGCGTCTACGTTCTGGCCGGTCAGGTGGCCTATAACATAGCAGGTCCGGCTGTGACCATTTCCTTCCTGATTGCGGCTGTTGCATCCGCTTTCGCTGGCATCTGCTATGCGGAGTTCGCTGCTCGTGTCCCCAAGGCGGGCAGCGCCTATGTATACAGTTATGTAACCATTGGCGAATTTGTGGCCTTCACCATAGGATGGAACCTCATCCTGGAGTATGTGATTGGTACGGCTTCCGTGGCCCGTGGGTTAAGCGGCTACTTCGACTCGCTGATCAACAACGACATGTCGAAGGCACTGAATGAGTCGATGCACATTGATGTTGACTTCCTGGGTGACTATCCTGACTTCCTATCCTTCGGCATGGTCCTGCTGCTGGCGGCAATATTAGCCTTTGGCGCCAAGGAGTCCAGCTTCCTGAACAACATCTTTACTACAGTTAACCTGGTAACAATCGCCATTGTCCTAGTAGCTGGCGCCATGAACGCCGACGCCAACAACTGGCGCATTCCGGAGAAGGATGTGCCAGAGGGGTTCGGAACCGGCGGATTTATGCCCTTCGGAATTGCCGGAGTCATGGCTGGAGCCGCAAAGTGTTTCTACGGCTTTGTTGGCTTCGACTGCATCGCCACCACGGGCGAGGAGGCCATCAATCCAAAGCGAAATATCCCGCTCTCGATCGTTGTATCGCTGATCATTATTTTCCTGTCTTACTTCGGCGTGTCCACGGTGCTGACTATGATGCTGCCCTATTACCTGCAGGACAAGGACGCCCCGTTTCCACACGCCTTCGACGCCGTCGAGTGGTATACCATCAAGTGGATAGTGACAATCGGCGCGGTATTCGCGCTCTGCACCAGTCTATTGGGCGCCATGTTCCCACTGCCCCGTATACTTTACGCTATGGGAAATGACGGCATTCTCTTCAAAAAGCTGTCCACGGTGCACAGCTACACAAAGACTCCACTCCTGGCCACCATTGTATCCGGCATCTTTGCCTGTAAGTTGCCTCGCTCCTACGTTTTTCCTTTGCACAACTTCTGATATTTTTTTCTTTTCTCTTTAACCTCTTTTAAGCGATTATGGCCCTGCTCTTCAACTTGGACCAGCTCGTAGATATGATGTCCATCGGCACACTGCTCGCCTACACCATCGTTGCCATCTGCGTGCTGGTACTGCGCTACCAGGATGAGCAGATGACCAAGGTGGTGTCCGTAAAGGCCCCAAATGTGATCCGGCAGTTCTTCAACGGCAACTCCTACCGGGAGCCCAACTCGATGACCTCGGCTATTACCAAGGTGGGCATTGTGGTGTTCGCCATAGTCTGCCTGGTGTGGTGCTCACTCCAGAAGGTATTTGACCTGGACAGCACCGGCGGGATTGTCGCCCTGAGTCTTGTTGGAGCGTTGCTGATCCTCATCTGTATCGTGATCGGCATGCAGCCCGTATCCACAATAGAACTCACCTTCAAGGTGCCACTGGTGCCGTTTGTGCCCTGCCTCAGCGTTTTCGCGAATTTGTACCTGATGTTTCAGCTGGACCTGAACACCTGGATTCGATTTCTTATCTGGATCGTGATCGGATACGTTATCTACTTTTGCTATGGACTGCGAAACTCCACACAAATCACCCGGGCTCGCAACCACGCTGAAGCTGCGTCCAATGCCTTGCGTGATCAGAACGTAGGCCAGCACGAGAATCCCGCCTTCGAGCCGGACTCCAAGGTGGATAACGGCCGCTTGCCGCCTCCGTACGAGTTCTCCGAAAAGCTGTAAGCGCGATTGTAGCCAAAGTATTATAGACCCATTACCTGAACCCACTATTTCAACGCGCTTAGACTCCATTCAACTTCGTATCTTTCCCTGAATAGAACAAAGACTCCTCTGCTTTCTTAGCTAGCACGTTTATGTGAGAGAGATGAATAGATTGCGCACTGAAATTAAATGGATCTGTACTTCGCCCGCGTGCTCCGCCGTGCGGATCTGTTATTTCTGTACGCCTCAGGACTTCTACAGAGAGTTCACAACAGACTCTTTTTTACCATTTCACCCTTCGTTCTATCATTTTACTGTATTTTTAAATAACCCTCAACCGCCAACCGATTCTTTTGCAATGCCCCGTTTTTTTGTGATATTTGTAAATATACTTATAATATGTAGATTTTAATGATCGAGTATTTGTACATTTGTCACAATTGTTATCGTAATGTAAATGGAATTTGTATCATAATATTTTATGTCGAACCCAAGGCGCGTTTAGTGTTTAAGCTTCTTAGTTGCTAAGCCTCCTTATATTGTTATTACCAGCCAAAAAGAAACGAATTTCGCCCTTTTGCTTGATTAATAAAAATTCATTGATCTAAAGTATCTTGATATTTTAATTGAAACGTGAGTTGGAAAACGTAACTTTCAGACGTTCGTTCGTATAAAGAGATGAACTGGTCCTCAAACTTTATTCATTATTCGTAACTTGGGAGTGCGCTCACCTGGCTCACCCATGGCCAAAGCTCCTGAACATGAATTGTGAAAACGCTGGCTCCTTGTGCTCCTTTGGATATTAGGTGGGTCGTGTAGTTCCGAGTCCAGAATCCACTCTGTTTGCTAACCGGCTTAGTTATATGGGAAAACATACGTTTCCCACTATTTCTTGCTTCCCTCGCTTTTTTCATTCCCCATTCTAATTTCTCAGCGTCGGGAAACTTCAAGAGTAAATAGTTGGGGCTGGTGGAGTCGAGCCGAAAAAAATCGCAGCTCGGAGCGAAAAAGCCAGACAAAAGTTGCTTGGATAATACAAACAAACACACAGTTGCAATCACATGTGAATGGATAGGACGCGGGAATCCTGAACATTTCAAGTGTAAGCTTCATACCATCGTTGGATGGTCAACAAAGGCGTCCAATGGGAAAATACAATTGTTTGCCCGAATTTTTCCTTAACCCCTTCTATTTCAATCTCTCTCCAGCACTAATTTATGCATTTTAAAAGCCAAGAAGCTGAAGGGAAGGGGAGGAGGCGGGCGAATGAAGAGGATATTGCGACGGAATGGTAATTTGACTTTTGTGTCCTTTCAGTGCACATATGCGGAAAAATGCTATTTTTCTCATGCTTGTGCTTCCATTGCCATGGCGAATTTAAGCCTTTCTATGGGATTGTCTTCGTTTCTCGAATGGTCGCGTCATTTTCTTTTCTTTTCTTCCTTATATATGTAGATACATATGTATATTTATAACATAGTTACATACATATATGTACATATGTACAGTATTTGACCAGAATTCTTTTAGAACCGTTACTATTTTTTACGTTTTTATACCCTTGCAGGATATTATAATTTCAGTCAGAAGTTTGCAATGCAGTGAAGGAGACATTTCCGACCCTATAAAGTATATATATTCTTGATCAGGATCAACAGCCGAGTCGATCTAGCCATGTCTGTCTGTCAGTCCGTCTGTCGGTCCGCCTGCCCGTCTGTCCGATTATACGCAAACTAGTTCCTCAATTTTGAAGCTATCTGAATGAAACTGTGCAGGTAGTCTTTTATATGGTCTCACTCCTACATAAGTCGGAACGGGCCGGATCGGATGACTATATCATATAGCTGCCATAGGAACGATCGAAAAAATTTTTGAAAAAAATTATAACTTAGTCAGTTTTCAACATATAATCACCAAATTTTATTTCAGAGTTTTCATTTAAATTTTATGACAATCGGACGACTATATTCTATAGCTTCCATTGGAACAATCTGGGAAATAATAGAAAAAATAAAACTTCTTCAAATTTGAGTTTTGGCCATTAGTTGTTATCTTAGAATTTCGTTTTCAACTACATAAGTTCAATTGCAATCTGCAAGGGTATATAAACTTCGGTAAGCCGAAGTTAGCTTCCTTTCTTGTTTTTTTTTTTAATCTACTTCTTGTTAATTTTTAAAATTTTTTTTAATATGCTACTTGCAAATATGAGTTTGTGAATAATATGTCTTTAAAAAGGAATGAATTATACATTTGAAAGCAAAAACATATTAATTACTAGTTATTAATTTAATTTATAATTACATTCATAAAAATTGAAATGGTTTAGACAAGTCAGCTTAATTTATTTTTGACTTTGTTTAAAACTGTATTTGGCTGATCTGCAGACCACCATTTAAAGGTCTAAATATAGTAAATGTATTTTTCACTTCCCACATATTATTATTTTCTTCTCAATTTTGCAGTGCATTGTTAATATATGTATGTAAATACTCTTTACAATGCTATATAATTATTTAAACATTTTATTTGAAGGGAATGTATGTGTTCTTGACTCGTAACTCTAGACGTCAAAATTTCCCAATGGGTATGTAGTTCCGGAATACACAATCCCTGAAAGCATGCTATTTGGTTTATATATGTGGGTATATGAATATGCGATCGGCCAAAGTCGAATCCTAAAGGTATGGCACGGTTTTAATGTACAGAATACATACTGGAAACATAGGACGTGTATCTACCAGAGATTGACACTTCCTATATGGCCAGATTTAATGGTGTTTATGTCCTTTAAAAAGGCTGACGTGTGTAAGTAGAAGCCAGATTACTCTAGGTACACCCAATGTACCATACTTACCCTCCTTATAAACGCTCGGTAAAGTTCTAATGGCCAGAACGAATCCGGCGAGAATAAATATGTAAATATGTAAAAAAAAGAAGCCAGATTAAATGGGCATGTTCAGCTGGTTTTGCGGATGCAATTTTCATTTTATCGATTCACCAAACCGCCCACGCCGACCGTGCGCTTCCGAATATGCAACACGGTTCGCGCTACACAAGGACTCACATAGAAATTCCGGCCTAAAGTAGAGAGCTGTAAGCTGCAGTAAGGGTAAATAAATAAACAATAAATGGCTAAGAGAGGCTATATAGGATTAGGGATAAGAGGGGACCGGGCTGCAGCGGGGCCTCTGCATTTTGGCCGTTTATTGCGCGCTCGCTGCGTTTGTGGTTTGTGAGTTTTAATTAAATACGTTTAAATATTTGTTATTTCCGACAATCTGACAAACCAACATCAGCGATAGGGGAAATAACAACGTACATACATAGATGCTCAAGGGCGATGCGGGAATCTCCCCTGGCATCGGCCCATCTGGCAAATATTTGCGAAAAACAAGAAAGAAAGATAACTTCGGCTCGCCGAAGTTTATATACCCTTGCCGATTGCAAGCTATGATTTCTTCTATTATTACCCTGATTGTTCCTATGGCAGCTATAGGATATAGGCGTCCGATTTTTATGTAATTGAAACCAAAATGCTGAAATAAGGATAAGTGGAAAAATCTCAAATTTGATGAAAATATATTGAGAAACTGCGAAGTTAGGTTTCTTTTCTGTTATTTTCCTGATGTTCCTATGGCAACTATAGGATATAGTTTTCCGATTTTCATGAAACTAAGACCGAAATTCTAAAATAATATTAAGAGCCAAATCTCAAATGTTATGGTAATATGTTGAGAAACAGCGAAGTCAATCTAGCCATGTCCGTCTGTCCGTCCGTCTGTCGGTCCGCCTGTCCGTCTGTCCGATTATACGCAAACTAGTCCCTCAGTTTTGAAGCTATCTGAATGAATGAAACGGACAGAAGGACAGACGGACAGACCGACAGACGGAGATGGATCAAGAATATATATATTTAATAGGGTCGGAGATGTCACTGCGTTTCAAACTTCTGACTGAAACTATAATACCATGCAAGGGTATAATTAGCAAAGTATTTTAAGCGAAACATGTTCGCCTGCGGCTTTCAACACCACATTGGCCAGCCAGAGATCTCAAGGGTGCTTGACGGACAGCGGGATTTGGCGGAGGACCACCCCTCATTTGCAAAGTTTTCGATGCGTGTGCATTTCAATTAGTTATAAATAATGCATAATTCATTTAAAATGCGTGCGTAAAATTGCGTTTAAGTGCTTAATCCTGTAAGGTTTAACAGGAAGAGCATCGTGGCTTCCAGCGCCCAGGAGTGGGCGGACACTTAGCATGACACGCATTTTTCATAAGCCTATCATTGAATCGGGCGAGTTAGTGGACGTCCCGAGAACACTGATGGATTTCTTTATATGTACATATTTGCTTTCAATTAGTGCGTCCATCTGAAAAATTGCCCATTTATTTTTTTTTTAACAATAATACCTCTCATGGTGAATGCATTCCCATTCGTCACTCGAGCCCCAGTAGGCCGATTGTACACTCTGGCACGCTTCAGACCAATTAACTGAAAATGTCCATTGGGCAAATTGAATAAAAACCAAAATTGGTAATGATTCTGGCCCACCCCCATGCCTTTGTCGAATGTAGTTTAAATTCATCACGAGTTTTGTCAAAGTCAGAAAGTACGCAATTTTTTTTTGCGGTCTACAAAATCAAATTAACTTTTAGAGCGAATAAATTTTCTACAACCGCAGAGTCAGGGCAAAGTTTTTAAAAATTAAATTTTCTGCATAAACCGTGGCATAGTTCTCAGTTGTTGGGCCATGTGCACACAATGGGAGGACGATCAACGATCAACGAATGCAAAAGCGAGTCGACTGGTATATAAATGTTTTGTTTGTATTGACCAGGAGGGAAAAAATACTTAAAGGGTTTTGATATTTCAGCGGTCAACTCTTTCACTTGTTCACATATGTATGTTAATCGGAGTGAAAAGAGGTGAGTGGGGGTGTGCGAAAGTTAAAACGAGCGAGGATGAAGGGCTGCCTGCCAGCTGGGTTATCCGAATACCTTCTCTGGTCCTAAGTTCAGGGACATATCATGTGCTGAGCAACTCAGATACTAATTTTATTTTGCCCTTTTTAAAAAATGCAAATTATGTATGGTAGTTTACTCAAAAAGAAAATAACGTAGCCGAAGTTGATTTAAGAGCAGCAGGTGCCTGATGACAAAAATTAATGCTGAATTCCTGTGGATGTAAATACGCATTAACGGAGATGCGGTTAAAATATATTTTATCGTACGCGATGTATCAGGGTTTGCTTTATTTGAAAATATGCGAGCGGAAAACATGGTCATATTGGTAAATAAATCAAATCGGCTGATTAAATGAACCGTGCCGTAAAGGCACCATCATGATTAAATCAGAAGCTCAAAAAATGGACTTAATGGGCATAACAGAATAGCCGACGGGTGCCAAGTATAAAATCTAAATACGTTATACATGTTTAAACCTTATATGCATACATATACGTGAAGGAAAGGGCTGAACAATTTCGCATCAGACATAAAAGGACCTTAAAATGAATTATTTTGTTCATATGAGCAAAGCACAGATTTCCCTTGAAGAAGCGCAAATCGGAAGGGAATTCAATAACTACTGCAGGCCTCCCATTTATTAATTGACCTCGACTTTTCGCAATCCACTCAGCTGACCGAATTACTCTGTCGTTCGGCTGTCCAGTGCGAAAACTCAATTTGCTCCGGAAATAGCTCGTTCTGCAGCGGGTCCAAGCTTTTGGGTCCGTTCGTCAAATGCCATCAATTTGCCTAACAATATTTACGCCAATTAACAAATTAATTGCCTACTTTACGGAGAGCTGGGAACACTTGAAGGCTCGCCAAAGCACGGGCACAGGCACAAGGACACATGTTATATGTTTGTACATACCTATTTAAATTCCCAGTGGCGTCTTCATTTTATGGGCAAACACAACTCGGCCACAAAGCAGAAACGCTAATGAAATTTCCAGCCCAGTCATCACCAAGTTGGGTGGGTCAGAGGCTGTCTTTGCAAGGCTTTTAATATAATGACATATTATCATGACTGGCAGCGTTGTCAAAAGATGTGAATGTGTAGATAGTCCTGTGAGCGGACAAAGCCTTCTGTAGAACACATATGTATGTACATATGCAGTCTAGCATGCATAAACATTATAGTCGCTATGAATGCAGGAATTTTCTTTAAGTTTTCAGTTAATTTAAATTTAATGCTTAATTTCAATGTGAGCTGAAAAATTCACGGGAAATTGATCAAATCAATTTGAGTTCTCCTATTTGCCGATTGTATTCTATTGAGAGCTCCCTTTAAATTACTGTAAATTGAATTTACTAAATTCATAATTAATTATATTAATAAATGTTTAAAAAATGTTCCTAGACTTTAGGAGAACAAGGGCAAATATTTTCTCTTGTATTACTTACTACAGTAAAGCGCTTAAACGCTAAAATTGATTGACAGAAGCGGAAGAGCTGGGGAAACTTCCCTTGTCACATAAAATATTCAGCAGGAGCATCGTTTTTTAAAGCAATGACAGTATCAACACAGGCAACAACAATGTAGCCGCATCCATTTAATTTCATTTTAATGCACCTCATATCCTACGAAGGTGTTTGTCGCTCCCATTGCAGTGTGAACGCCGCCAGGCATTGTCTTTATGTGGAGCGCAAACAATTTCGCTTTATCCGGCAATCAAATAATTGCAAAGAGAGGATGGTGGCAAAGATACAATTGAATGTCAAAAGCCTGCTTAATGTATAATTTTTGCCCAAATTGCATGTTATTGTTGCGGCCAATTGTCGTAGTCATCATTTGTGTTTGTCTGTTGATTGTTTTTTTTTTTTTTTTTGACTGCTGACTTCGGTCATTGTACACCAGATGCACCAGTTACCAGAATGCTTGTGTTTCCTATCAGCCGCCGAGCCGCGGTGCTTTATTAATAGTTCTAAAGTTGCCAAAAATATACTCCGAATGAGGAACTCCGCGCAACTGGCGGAATATTCCGACATCACTTCACTTAGGTAATGTCGAAGCCAACCAATATGGACAACATTTCTATTATTAAAAAAATAGACCCACGACCATAAGCACGTCAAGAGGCCCTCAAGAAAGCGGGAAACAACTTTGCCGAAAATGTAGCAGTGCCCAAGGTCAGAGAATATCTCAAGTGCTTCGTTGAGATGATCAAGCAGAGAACTCGTAAAGTGGCGAGATAAGTGATCGAAATACTGACCACGGGTGATGAGTCTTTTTATTTGCCAAACCAAAAAGTTTATATTTACATAAGTTGAGTTTATGACGAGACTTATTGCCATTAACGCTTCCTACCAATTGGGTTTGACAATTCACAGCGAAGACCACATATAAAAAAGATAATTATACCGTTGAGTGCGCAGCCAATGGGGCTTGTAGGCGGACTTTCACAATCGGATCACGACGCAACATGGGCTAAACGGCTAGAGCCATCGTCATCGTTCAAGTGGTTATTTGAGTCTGCTCTTGGAGGCTTCATGTGTACTTGTCTCGTTTCTGATTCGATTCTGGCTATAAATGTGTGAGCCGAGTTGGAGCAAGGTATCATTGGGTTCAATACCTTCGGCATAGCAGAACATCTTGTCAGCTCAAACAATTTACGAGTCCCTTCCAGAATAGCCAATAGCTTCATAATGGTGAGTTCTTCGAAACACAAAACCTCAAAAAGCTTAATTTTCAAATATGAGATTTTTATTTAAATAAATTCAAAACAAACGCGATCAGAGTGCGGTCTGACGGTCTGAAATCAATTCAAATGTCCTTTCGACGTGCAGACTAATATATTGAATATAAGGCATTCATAAAAAGCAAGTGACCTAGCTCTGATCATATTAATAATTCAATTAGGCTCAGACTTCTAAGGAAAGTACTCATTGATCCATTTCCATGCAGAAACTTTTCATCGGCGCCCTCACCTTTTGCCTGGTGGCCCTTGTTGTCGCCCAATCGGCTGATCCTGCCGCCTTGGAGCCATCCGCTGAGTACCTGCCGCCGGTTGGAGAGGCGGAGGCAGCCCAGCTCTCCGAGAATGGCTACCGTTACAAGACCGTGCGCCGGTTGAAGCTTCGCCACCGCCGTGAAGTGCCCAGCCAGGAGTATCTGCCACCCGTGGACAACGCCCCCAGCCAGGAGTATCTGCCGCCAGTGGATGCCGCCGCCATAGGAGACACCAAGGTGGCCGATGACGGCTATCGCTACAAGACTGTACGCAAGCTGAAGTTCCGCGCCCGCCACCGCCGTGATGTCTCCGAGATTGCCGAACCCAGCAACGAGTACCTGCCGCCCGTAGAGGTTGCCCTGGCTCCCGAGCTTAAGACTGTCCTGGGAGACGATGGGTACCGCTACAAGACTGTGCGCCGCCTGAAGCTTCGCCGTCACCGCCGCGAAGACGCCGCTGAAGAAGCTTCTGCCGCTGCCGCCGAGAGCGCTCCCAATGGCGAATACCTGCCACCCGCCGAGGCCGCCGCTCCTGCTCCTGCTGAAGCCGAACCGAAGGCCGCCGAGGAGGGAACTGAATTGGCCAAGGATGGATACCGGTACAAGACCGTGCGTCGCCTTCGATACCGCCACCGCCACTAGATTCACTGACTTAGGCACATTGAACCAAATTGATCCTGAAAGTACACGCGGGAGTGGACCCGGCAAATAGCTGACACTCCTCTTAGCCTCCCCTAATACTTAGACCATCAGAGGTCCCAGCATATGGAATAATAAAATTTATTCACCAAAAATCAATTGAGACCTAAAGCAAATTTTTCAAGTTGCCAATTTAGAAAAAAATTTACATATTTTACGAATTGCACATTAAACAATATCTTTGGGAAAAGGCCAAAGCCCTGCTCGCAAATAGAGAAGCCAAGGCAAATGGTCAAATGAAATTGAAATCAATGGCCAAGTCCAGGCAAAAGCAAGCAAAAAAACTTTTGGCCTGCGCCGAGGGGACGAAATTCAATTTAGAAATGAAGTGCCTTCCTTTAGGCGCATCAGGAGAGAGGAGTATGAAGGAAAAGGGCAGGAGGAAGGCAGGAAGAGGGTAGGAGGAGGACAGGAAAAGGGAAGGAGGACGATCCACTTGGAGTACACTGACTCCTTGCAATCTCCGCTTGCTCGACTGGGCCGGCATCTTTTTACCGTCAACTTTTCGTAATATTATTTTGCATTTATTTGCACAAAGTAGATTTTTTCGCTGATTTCTCTGCCAAATTACAATATTGTGGCTGTTCTGTTTCTTGCCCTTAGTTCTCAGTCCGGGGCTCATAACCCGGGACCAGCTCCAAAGCACTATGGGGCGGACGACCACTTTTTCTGGCCGAAACCTATTTTTTAAAAGTTTTTAAGTTAACATTTTTTTAACCGGAATGTATTCAAAACACATTAATTTGTAATGTTACATACAACAAATGTTAACAGAGCGCGCCCCTGTTAAGTTATCGGCTTTTAAATCGCTTATTTATTGTTCAAGTTTAAAATGCCAAAAAAAAGTAAATTATCAAAAAATTAAAATATTTGGATGCAGTCTTATTCACAAAGGTTCAAAATATATGTTTGAGGGCAAAGACTGTAGAAATAGACTGTTCTGTCGCTATTATTTTGTTTAATTTGCAACCCCTAAAAATATGTACATTTTTAGTGTATTCCTATATTCATATAGAGCTACAAAGTGAGTCCAGCTCAGTCCACCTCTAGAATTGCCTATATATTGTCAAAAATTCTATTCTTTTAATGTTCTGAAAGTATAAAAGTGCACTTTTGCGCACTTTCTCTAAAATTTTACTTTAAAGTTGCTAACATTACTTCGAAAAATATCTAGTTTTTTCACGCTTTAACGACCAAAAAAGATTCGGATATTGAAATTTTTATTTATGGTATACTAAATCAGCATATTTTCAAGTTATATTACAGAAAATTTGGCTTTTCTAGTTAGTTTCTTTGAAAAGGATGGTGTAGAAGCATGAAATACTGCCGTCGGTTGACCGCATGCACCATGCGAAAAAAACAAAACAGCAATTTGGTGTGAAATATATTTTCTAACTCTACCAATTTTACAGAATCGTATTATTTTCCAATATTAATAAATTTAAAAACAAAAACTTATAAAACTAAAATTTATTACACTGAAAAAAATAAATTAAATCCCTAAAAAATGGCGGGACCACGCCCATTTTTT
>VNJQ01001864.1:0-19632 GCA_008042515.1 Drosophila truncata
TATTGCAACCGCAGTAGACCCAATACGGATCCGTCGTGTGCTTGCATCTGCTTCTGCCTATAGTCAGGATGTACAGAATGTGCATTTATCGTCCAGGGTTATATTGTTCCATCATTGTTCCCTCTGTTTTCAGTCTCCGATCACTTGTTACAAAGTCGATTAACATTTTTCCCACACCACTTAGTAAGACAAAGTTGTTATTAGCCGTCTTTTATATTATTTTGCCCAAGCATGTTGGCCATGTATGCATGGCTGACAAAGTTAAAAACGGTGGTTTCCGCTCAGCCTGAAAAAATCTAACTGATCGTTTAAAAATAAACGATCACTGGTGAACATCCAACTGAAAAGGTAATTGAACATGCAGTCTATCGTGCACGAATCTTCAGCAGCCTTAAAGGAGCTCCAAGAAACCATCCACATTTGCCTTACGGCCTTCAAACTGTCCGGCCTTTCTAAAGATAATTGGGATTGTCTACTAGGTTTATTTTTGCCCCACAAAAGTTCCTAAGTTGACACTCGCATTATGGGAGCAATCCATCCCAAATAAAACAGAAATTCCCACGTGGCAAGATCTGGATTCTTTTCTAACGGAGCGCCATAGAATTTTAGAGTTCAATTCAACCTCCTACGTTTAGCTTCCGGCCATCCAAACCGATTCGAATTTCTAACAATATCCTAAATATGCGATATTTGTTTAAGAGAGAACCATCCAGTTCGTATATGTCCACGGTTTCTTCATATGACGATTGACGATTGTCAACGATTTGTCTTCTATCCACAAAAAGCTGTTTTGCCAAAATTGCTTTACAAAGGGTTATCAACTCCGCGATTGAACAAGCGCCAACAACTGTTTGAAGGGCCACGGTCGTCATCACACTTTGGTGCATCCAAGCAAATCATCCAGTGTTCCGATTCCTCCTGATACTTCAAGGTTAGTATCCGCACTAATCCAAAGGATATCTCGTTTTCCACGCGACTTACCACTTCTTCCAATGCCTTAAAATATGTTGCAATCCAATTAGTCAACAAGTCAGGGAAACCCAATAGTGAGAACTTTTTCAGCAGTATCTAGTGATGCACTTAGTCAAACGTCTTGCTGAAACCTGTAAAGATAACGGCAGTCTGGGTATTGTTTTTAAAAGCATTTCTTATGGCAGAACTCTGCGAGGAGAACACATTGGAGCCACATTGGAGCTGTAGTTGAGTAGTAAGTAATAGTTCAAAAAGCTTGGCAATATCGCCAAGATTAGCGATACGTCTATAATTCTCAATATTTGTCTTACTATAATTTTTATGAAGGGGAATAATAAAAGCTACTTTCTTACAATCGAAAAAACGACAACTTAATGGACAACTGAAATAATTTTGACAAAGGACCAGATAACGCATTAGCACAATTTCTCAATACACAACTAGGCACAAAATCCTGACCAGAAGAGAAAGATGGCATGGGAGTTTTTAAATTCCGAAGGTTGCTCTGAATTAATCTGATAGTTGCTGAAATGATTTATCGAAGTCAAACCTAGGTGGAATGTACGAGCCAGACGCGTAAACAACATAGTCGGAAACTGGAATGCGAACAGCAACAAACTCCGAAGTGCTGTCATAGTTGATTATCGGAGCCAAATTAAAAACAAAATTAGATTTAACGGCGATAAGAACACCGCCGCCGATAAGCGAAGGAGTGTCGACAACATAATTGCCTGCAAAGAGTCCAGTATCACAGGCAGAAGAGTTAAGCCACGTTTCCGTATACAATTACGTCTGCATCAAAGGATCGCTGTTACCGTGTAGTTTGCTAAGAGTCCCCATTAAACTACGAACGTTCTAATGGAAAGCGAATCTATTAGTTTTTTGAAGGCCAAGCTATGGGAGTCTGAGGAGCACGAGCCCGAAGATTATTATTGTTTATAAATTCATGAACTGTGGCATGTTCAGGCCATACGGAAGAATCAAGAACCCTTTCCAAAGGACTGCCAGAAAGTGAAATTTTAAACAAAGATTTTATATATCGCGTCATTGTTAAAAGTGAACTTTGAGACGCTAAATTCTATATCAGAAACATACAGCCTGCTGCTCAAATGGGTTTTAACGTCTTAGTGTCGGGACCTTACAATTTTAGACAGACTCCCCAAGTTATTAATAGGAGAATAACTTAACAATTTTAGACTTTTGAAATGGGACTCCGTTGTCTGGAAACGACTGGATAGTTCCCTGAATCCGGCCGCCAGAGACTGAAATTCAAGATGGGTTTGCCTCATAAAAGTCCTCACATCGGATTTGAAATATATACCATACACAGCTCGGGTACGTCTAATCCAATCCGGCGTGATCTCGTAAGCGTTCCGCTTTACGCCGGCAGCTACGCCCAAGATCGCAGAGCCAACAATAGACAGTAGCCTGCCGCCAAGTAATTTTGCGGCCGTTTGGGCTTTCAGTTGCACAACAAGTAACCATGGTTTGTAGAGTTAAAATTAATGATAATTCGTAAAGGTATTTAATTCGCGCGACGAAGATAACGATCAAAACAAAGATCGGTCGAGAATAATAAAAGCTTTTATCTAAGTGCCACGAAAAAAATAGTTAGTTAGTTTGTTTGCGGTATGCAGGACGCTTGCAACAACATTACTGAACCGAATGCAGCGGTAAGCGGTTACACCATAATTTGCCGTTATTTATCCGGGAAAGAAAAAAATTTGTCGTTCAATTTTTTAACTTATATTTTTCATGCCCTGCTAAGTTGATATCAAGTTAGCAGGGCAACACCAGAAATTAACATTAACACCTTAAAATTTCCAAAATCTTTTTAGCCAGATTTTGCCATTATTTATCTCCTCTAATGGGCATTGACATAGAGGAATCATATGCAGCCGTAATTTTCGCAGATTGACCGACTGCGCAGGTGTTTGCATCGCCAGGTCCTGCTCAGGGTCGAGTGCGCAGCTTACCCCGCGGGCTTGCCTCTTCGGCTACATAGGACACACCTGGGTTGGAGCAGGAATCCTGCGGGGCCTTGGCTATTCCGTCAGAGGCTCTTTTGCATTCTTAGGAGGAGTGCACCATTAGCAGTCCTTCGTAGGCCTTGTACTTTCTCCTTGAGTCCCTGAAGGAAGGGATTTTCAACATTTCCTCGTATGAGACTTTGCTATATTTTATAAAAATGGCGTCAGTGGGCTGCTTCCTGGGCATTGCTGCGTGAGGTGGACGTTTCACTTCTTCATAGCAAACAAAATTTTTCTTAAAAAACTCACGGGACTTTATAAAAATAAAATTAAAATTGTGAACACAGGTACATTTGCAAGGTACACCTATACGCATTGCGAGTATTTCTGGGTGCCCCACTACTGGACTTGCTTGAAGAAGCCTCAAAGAGGACGCGAGGAGAACTTATCGCCTCGTCGATCTTCTTTGAAACCGCGTAAAACTCTCTTGATCCATTCAAGAAAAAGTCCCGGACAACTAACTAATGGCACTAACCATACAACATATAGACTACTCATTTCATACAACGAAAATGGACACCAAAAATTTGTAGCGACTGGCCCCAAGAGCTGTTAGCGGCAGGCCCCGTGGCTTCGTGTGCGCTCGGATTTTTCGCTCTCTCATCCTTACGCTCGCACACTGATTGCGAGAGTTCGCTCGTTCAGTCGCAGAGTGGCGCATCTTGAAGAAGGTTCTTCTGTGCTTGAATTCTTCTTTATATGTATGCGTGTTCATGCATTCACATACACGGGTGCATGTGTGCGATCATTTCATTTCGGCCCAGCAAGAATATTTGGTCTTTTGCTACTTTTGATACTCGGTACCCTAACAATATGGGCATATTCACTACAGGGTTAAAACATAGAAAGTGTAACAATAATTTGTACAATTAAATTTTTATTTTCGCAGATTCATCAAGTTTTGGAAGTATTAAAGTTATTAGAAATAGGAATATGAATAAGAATAATACTCTAAGTAATATATAAGAACAAGGTGGAGGGATAAAAAATAGGCAGTAAGAAATAAAGATAAGGATAGCTACGAAAATATAGAAAAGAAGAACCCACGCACTATGGTTTTTTCACGTTTTTTTTTTTTTAACATAAAGTCTTTTTTTTTTGTATCTTAAAATTTTTTTATTTTTAATTTTTAAACACCCTAAACGGATAAAAAAATATGTAACTTTTACATATAGAGCAACACTGTTCTGCTGGCGAGCTGTTAAAGTCAACTGTTTTGTATGAAATTGGCACGAAAATTGTGCGACTTTGATCGTTTGTTGTGGCAAAAGTTTACGAAAAAGTTTAATGAATAAATATGGAAAACGATTCTCCAGGTATGTAAAACTAAAGTTTACCAATGTTGTCGTTGTTATGTTATTTTGTCTAATTGTACCGTGTTTTTTTTATGTTTATTTTTAGAACGAGCTTAACAGATGTAGTTGTGTTTCGTGGATTTGTACTTTTACATGGCAAAGTGTTGCAAAAAGTTGTAAACGAGAAACTATTAACCAAAGTGTGCAGATTAATGAGAAACTAACGCTTTTTGTCCGAATCCAGACGTTTTCGAAAAAATCAAAATTTTCTAGTTCAATATGTGTTCAGTCGTGCTGAGCTGGTTGACATTTGGAGCAACAACAAAATGTACTTTACTTTCAGAAGGAATGACTAATAATGGAGATGAATACTAAAATGTGACCTTGGATAATTTTTTTGTTTTTATTAAATATAAAGAAAATAAAAAATAAAAATGTTTAATGGAGCTTTGCATGCCGGCCAGATCGGGTATATGGCAGCTATATGAAATAGTGCTTTAAATCATTTGAAACTTTGTAGGTAATCTTGGGAGCTTAGCTTAATAAACAAAATAGTTGGGGCAAATCGGCCAGATCGGTAATATGGCAGCTATATGAAATAGTGCCCCAAATCATTTACAACGGTAGGTCATCTTGGGAGCTTAAAAAATGTATTAAAACTAAATTTCAATTCAATAGGTTAAAAATTAGAGTTTATGCCAAAAAAAAAACAGAACAAAACCATAGTGCCACGAAGGGAAAATGAAAAAAAGACACTATAAATGATGAAAATAAAGACGAAAAAAGAAGGGACATTTAAAAACGCGCGAGCGCCACCGGCCAGAGAAGGGGTCGAAACAAGCTAGGGCCACACTAAGTAAGGCGAAATCCGATACCGCGGCGGGCACACTAAGCCACGTCATAGCCTATATAAGGCGATAGGAATAGCAATAGGAAGCCACATAGTAGCCGACAGCGATCGGATGAGGTAAGCCTACCTAGAATCACTTATTCAGTGGTCAGCAGCGAAGACTCTTTTGGGCCGACCGGATCACTCGATCTGGTCCGCTTTTATACATTATAGTTAGTTTTCTCGTAATTTTCCCCTAAGCCCCCCTAACCCACAGTGGACCCGTCAGAGGCCAAAAATAAAAAATATGCTGACTTGTCTCTTAAAAGTGCAAACTTCTATTTCGAAAACCCAAAAGTTGTTTAATGTTTTAAAATTAGCTGCAGAAAATTGCAGATGTGTGGGTTATCAACAAATTTACTAATTTTTTAATTTAATAAAACCCTACACAAAGTCTAACTGAGTTTTTTTATATGGTTTAACTAAGAGAATCAACCAAATTATATTGACAAAAACATTTACATTAAGTTACAATTTTGGCTAATTCTACAAACAATAGAGTCTTTAGTCTTTGAAGGCTTTCATTGCCTTCTATACTGTTAAAAAGACGATTGTAATCATTACATAAAACCTTAAAGGATTATGTACTTCAAACTTTCGCCTACAGTGGTTAACTACTAAAGGGCTATAAGTTCGAGATGTTAGACGGGGAACATGGAAGTTGAGAAGGCCTAACAGGTAGGGGCTCTCAACATCACAATGTATAAGTTAATGTAAAAAGACGACGCCAAGCATCGTCCTACGATTAGCTAGAGAAGGTAAGTTAATTAAAAGAAGTCTACTAGAATAAGACGGCAATCTCAGGTCAACATCCCAGGATAGGCCTCGGAGGGCAAAACGTAAAAAGTTCTTTTTTAAAAAATTCAATGCGGTTACTATGGACTCCAAATTGAAGACTCCAGACACACGAACCGTACTCCAATATGGGGCGAACTAACAAAGTAAAGAGGGTCTTCGTTACATAAGGAGAGTCAAATTTGTGACGTCAAATGATCGCCCTCCTCTGCGCTTATTATGATATGTACTTAAACTCAGCTGCTAAATTAAGGAGGACCATGGAAATTCTGCATAGTGATGTCTTACAATCGACCTTCTCTGGTTTTCTCATAATATTATATATACCTAAGCTAAGCTGCTAACTGAAGAAGGACCGTGGAATTCCTGGATTGTGACTTCATAATATCACTCTTCTCTGCGCTTCTCGTGATATGTACTTCGGCACAACTTTTATCTAAAGACTGGCTGTGGAAATCACGGATTGTGACGTCATATGATCGCCCTCCTCTGCGCTTCTCATGATATGTTCTTAAGCTCAGCTGCTAACTTAAGACCGAACATGGAAATCCTAGATAGTGACGTCATACCATCGCCCTCCTCTGCGCTTTTCATGAAATGGTCTTCATCTCAACTGCTAACTTAAGAACAACCATTGAAATCCTGGATACTGACGTTCTAATATCACCCTTCTCAGCACTTCTCATGATATGTTCTTCAGCTCCACTTCCACCTTAAGACTGGCTATGGAAATCCCGGAATGTGACGTCATAATATCGCCCTTCTCTGCGCTTCTCATGACGTGTACTTAGGCTTAGGTGCTACTATAAGAACGGTAGTGGAAGTCCCAGACTGTGACGTCACAATATCGCCTTCCTCTGCCCTTTCCTTCATATGTACTTATAGTAATCTGAACTGCTATATTAAGGACGACCATGGAAATTCTGCATGTTGACGTCTTACAATCGACCTTCTCTGCGCTTCTCATAATATATACTTAAGCTCAGCTGCTAACTTAAGAACGAACATGAAAATCCTGGATAGTGACGTCATAATATCACCCATCTTTGCGCTTCTTGTGACATATACTTCAGCTCAACTTCTATCTTAATACTAGCTATGGAAATACCGGATTGTGACGTCATAAGATCGCCTTGCTCTGCGCTTCTCATGATATGTACTTAAGTTCAGCTGTTAAATTAAGGACGACCAACTTCAGCTCAACTTCTACCTTAAGACTGGCTATGGAAATCCCGGATTGTGACGCCTTCCTCTGCGCTTCTTATGATATGAACTTAAGCTGAGCTGCTAAATTAAGGACGACCATGGAAATACTGCATAGTGCCGTCATACCATCGCTCTTTTTTGCGCTTTTCATGTTATGGACTTAGGATCAGGTGGTACCAGAAGAACGGTAATGCAAATCCTGAACTGTGACGTCATCTAGCATCTATTTCTGCGTTTATCATGATATGTCCTTCAGCTCAACTTCTACCTTAAGACTGGCTATGGAAATCCCGGATTGTGACGTCATATGATCGCCTTCCTCTGCGTTTCTCATGATATGTACTTAAGCTCAGCTGCTATGGAAATCCTTCATAGTGACGACGTACCATCGCGCTTCTCTGCGCTCTTCATGATATGGACTTAGGATCAGGTGCTACCATAAGAACGGTAATGCAAATCCTGAATTGTGACGTTCTAATATCACCCTTCTCTGCGCTTCTCATGATATGTTCATCAGCTCAACTTCTACCTTAAGACTGGCTATGGAAATCCCAGATTGTGACGTCATATGATCGACTTCCTCTGCGCTTCTCATGACTCCTTTGATATGTACTTAAGCTCAGCTGCTAAATTAAGGACGACCATGGAAATCCTGTATAGTGACGTCTTACAATCGACCTTCTCTGGTTTTCTCATAATATTATATATACCTAAGCTCAGCTGCTAACTTAAGAACGACCATGGAAATCCTGGATTGTGACTTCATAATATCACCTTTCTCTGCGCTTCTCGTGATAAGTACTTCAGCACAACTCTTATCTAA
Source organism: Drosophila truncata (assembly GCA_008042515.1). Classification (NCBI taxonomy): domain Eukaryota; kingdom Metazoa; phylum Arthropoda; class Insecta; order Diptera; family Drosophilidae; genus Drosophila; species Drosophila truncata. Next base: position 8,011 of record VNJQ01001864.1, read on the forward strand.
AGACTGGCTATGGAAATCACGGATTGTGACGTCATATGATCGCCCTCCTCTGCGCTTCTTATGATATGTACTTAAACTCAGCTGCTAAATTAAGGACGACCATGGAAATCCTGCATAGTGACGTCTTACAATCGACCTTCTCTGGTTTTCTCATAAAATTTTAAATACCTAAGCTCAGCTGCTAACTTAAGAACGACCATGGAAATCCTGGATTGTGACTTCATAATATCACTCTTCTCTACGCTTATCGTGATATGTACTTCAGCACAACTTTTATCTAAAGACTGGCTGAGGAAATACCGGACTGTGACGTCATATTATCGCCCTACTCTGCGCTTCTCATGATATGTACTTAAGCTGAGCTGCTAAATTAAGGACGACCATGGAAAACCTGCATAGTGACGACATACCATCACCCATCTCTGCGCTTTTCATGATATGGACTTAGGATCAGGTGCTACCATAAGAACGGTAAAGCAAATCCTGAATTGCGACGTTCTAATATCACCCTTCTCTGCGCTTCTCATGATATGTTCTTTAGCTCAACTTCTACCTTAAGACTGGCTATGGAAAAAACGGATTGTGACGTCTTAAGATCGCCTTGCTCTGCGCTTCTCATGATATGTACTTAAGCTCACCTCAGATCAACAACTACGAACCTTTTGGAGCTCACGTCCTTCATTATAAGGGGCTTCCATAATAACCTTATAACAGATGTAATTTATACTGACTTCAGCAAAGCATTTGATTCTGTTAATCATTCTCTTCTTCTCAGGAAACTCGATTTAATGGGATTTCCTATTGATCTTCTTAGGTGGATCTCTAGTTATCTGACTGGCAGGACGCAGAAAGTCCTCTTGAAAAATTACGTATCTAATGTTCTCAGGGTTACCTCAGGTGTCCCACAAGGGAGCCATTTGGGTCCCTTATTGTTTACATTATTTATTAACGATCTGCCCGAAGTTCTAACTAACTCTAGAGTACTTATGTACGCGGATGATGTTAAGCTTTGTGTGCAATATAAGGACGTCGCTTGCCAGTCTGAGTTACAATCAGATCTTGATAACTTCCAAACTTGGTGCTACATAAACTTACTAAACTTAAATGGCTCTAAATGCAAGCTTATGACATTCTCCCGTGTCATACCCAAGCTTGCAACTTACACTCTTAACTGCTGCTCTTTGGAAAGAATTAATTCAGTTGATGACTTGGGCATCCGCCTGGATACCAAACTTGACTTTATCGATCATATTTCGTGCATGGTAACTAAAGCCAGAAGTATGCTGGGATTTATTAAACGGTGGTCGAAAGAATTCGATGACCAAAACGTTACTAAAACTTTATATATTTCATTAGTTCGTCCTATCTTAGAATATGGATCTTGCGTTTGGAGCCCCCAGTATGGGGTCCACAGAAAACGCATTGAATCGGTTCAAAAGAACTTTTTGCTTTTCGCTTTACGCGGCTTAAACTGGGATCCTGAACAGAGATTACCATCCTATCATAGTAGACTTCTTCTAATTAACTTACCCTCGTTAGCCAATCGTAGAATTATGCTAAGCATTACTTTTATTTATAACCTTATTCACGGCGACGTGGAAAGTACTTGTTAGGCCAGCTTAATTTCCACGTACCGAGTAGAAATACTAGATCCTATATACCCTTAGTTTTGCGCCATTGTAGAACCTCATTTGAAATGCATGAACCCTGTAGAGTACTGTGTGCAAGTTATATAGATTTGTACTCAATAATTTCACATGTAGATAGTCTTCCTAAACTAAAAACTGTAATCCTAACACACTTAGTACGCATGCAAGCAAACATTCAGGCAGCACGCCAGTAGTTTATTTCCTCGTATTATTTTCTATATTTTCCATCGCGACTACTAATACCTAACCCCAACAGGCACGTGCCTGGTTTCATAAGGGCCACTTAAGTGTACTGACCGTAGTGCATCAACGTCTATTATTATTATTATTGTAAATTCCTTTGTCCACCTCTTAATGAATCCAAGCATGCCTCTGGCTTTGTTAACCATACAGGAAATATGTTCAGAGAACAAAAGGTTAGGATCCAAGCGGACCCCTAGATCATCTACCAGAGTAATTCTTTCCAAAGAGCAGTCGTTAGGCGTATAAGTGGCAAACAGGGGTGTGGTGCGTGAAAAAGTCATCAGTTTGCATTTAGAGCTGTTGAGATGTAAAGCATTAGCATGACACCATGCTTGGAAGTTGTCAAGATCCGATTGTAAGTCCGATTGGCATGAACTATCCCTGTACTGCAAACAAAGTGTAACATCATCAGCGTACATGAGTAGTCTGGATTTAGTTAGAACCTGCGGCAAGTCATTGATAAACAATGTGAAATGCAGTGGTCCAAGGTGGCTACCCTGTGGGACGCCAGATGTGACCCTGAGGCTGTTGGATAGAACGTTTTTAAACAGAACCTTTTGAGTCCTATCACTTAGATAGCTCGAAATCCACTTAAGAAGATCACTAGGAAACCCCATAGAATCAAGTTTCCTAACCAGAAGAGAATGATTGACCGAGTCAAAAGCTTTACTGAAGTCCGTGTAAATAACATCGGTTTGAAAGTTACGTTGGAAGCCCCTAATAACAAATGAGGTAAGTTTCAAAAGATTAGTCGTGGTTGATCTTCGCCTCATAAAACCATGCTGACATGGAGAGATGACGGATCTGCATAAGTGTTGCAAGTGAGGAGTAATTACATTCTCGAAAAGTATTGGAATTGCCGATAACTTAGAGATTTCTCTATAGTAACTGGCATCCGATTTGCTACCTTTTTTGTGGAGAGGAACAAATGATTTCCTCTAAATAAGGGGAAATTCTGATGATTCTAAAGATAAGGTAAACAATTTAAGAAGGGGGTTACACAGCGCCTCGGAACAATACCTAAGCACAGAGCCCGGTATTCCATCGGGACCTGGTGAATAAACTGGCTTAATGCGTTGAAGATCTAGAATAAGTGAGCTTTCATTTACAATAGGACTGAAAATAAAGTTCGAGCTGGGCATAGCGGAAGAAACTATTTGATCTGAAGTAGTAGAGGACGAATATGTAGTTTTAAAAAACTCAGCACAAAGATCGGCTATAGCCTGATCAGAATTTGCTGTAGTATTCTTAAATGAAAGCGAGAAAGGATATAAATTAGGTTTACGTTTAGTGTTAACAAAGTTATAAAACTGTTTTGGGTCCTGCGTGAGCTGGACCTGACAAAGAGTCAAATAATTTTTATAACACTGAGCGTTAAGCACGGTGAAGTTAGACCGAGCACTAAAATAAGAGGAAAAAGAAGTTTTTGAACCGGTGAGTTTATATTAATTATAAAGCCTAGATTTTACATTTTTTAAGCGTGTTAGCTCTTTGTTGAACCAAGGAGGTTTATTAGAGACCAACGGGTAGGTTACCGGAACACATAAGGAGAAAAATGAGTTCATGGCACTGTATAAAATATCCACGGCGGTTGCCATGTCAGAGCACATGTAAAGATCGGACCAATTAAATTCAGATATTAGAGTGTTTAGCCTCTGATTGTTAGCTTTTCGGAAACAGCGGACTTTGTTTATTCTTCTACCAGATGTAGTTTCTAACACTGTCCCAGTATCGATAGTCACTTCGAAAGTTGGATGGTAAGGATCTTCAGGCTGCGTCATTGTAGGAACTCTGATTAGGTTTACCCGTGCAGGATCTGAAACAAAGCACAGATCAAGTAAGCGGTTTAAAGAAATAAATACGTGGTTAACTTGCGATAGGAATAAATCAAGCAAGCCGTTAATGAAGTCATGCTGTGCCGTAGTCTGAAGGACATTAGACACGCCATCATTAGACCAATGAGCCCCCGGTATATTGAAGTCACCTAGAGTCACTAATTGGTCCCTGTCAGAAAGCCTTCTGGAAACTGCCTGAATTGCCGAAAGGTGTTTCCAATAGGTTGGCTCTTCTGAAGAAGTGGTACACACAGTGGTACCTGTGAAAGATAATTTAACGCAAATGTCCAAAAAATCATCAGATACAACCTGTTCAGATATAAGGCAACAGTCAACGGCAATTAGAACTCCGCCACCACGCTGAGAAAGACGGTCCAATCTGAAAATTGTGTACTTACTCGGTAGAATTTCGGAGCAAAAAATCTCTGGTTTCAACCAGGTTTCAGTAAACACAATTACATGGGATGTGAAGGAAAAACTATCAGAATACAGTTTAGAGAGCTTACTGCGTAAGCCCCTAGTATTCTGATAGGAAAGTAGTAAGGAAGTGGTTAGTTTTTTGGGACAGAAGGTACGGCGGTGGGCACTGCGGTTTGTGACGGCCTGGGTAGTTGTACTCCCACAGGCCGGTTTCTCTTTTTTCAAGATCAGGGGCAAGCCTCGAAACAAATATTGTTTTCGATGGTGGAACTGCTGTAAGGGTCTTACGTAACGTAATGTTACCAACATCGGCCGGAGTTCCGGGCATTGTTGGACCTTGGGTTGCTTTTATAACATGATTTTGCGGAGCCAATGATTTGAACTCCGCAACGGACACATTGCTGGTTGAGCGTCTGCCGCTACCCCCGCGTCCGATTCGGATACCTAATCTTTTCTCGTTCCTGATCTCAGAACCATTGGATTTGGTGCTGGACCAGGAGCTGTGGCGCGGGAATATGTTAGGAACTAGGTTGCCGTGGCTCACACAGTTGCAGTCGATCAGCAGCGTACTTTTTGCGTTTCGGCGACTCATTTAATAGCTTCATACTATTAAAGTGAGCGTCTAGCGCGGAGAACAGGTCAATCGCTTTGGTAAAAGTGACCATAATCTCGTTAAATCTACTTCTGTTCTGACGCATGAAGGATGATATTTCCTTCTCAACAGGTCGACAGGTCTTATAATAATAACGCAGGCCCCTTTGTTGGACATTGCGTCGGCTATGCGACCTGTCACCTTAATGCATTTTGCGTGCACTAACGCATCGCAAAGCCAGCAATGGAGACTCGCAAGCCCGTGAACCACTGTGCACAGAACAAGAGAGAGAGAAAAAAAGAGAGAAAGGGAGAGCAAGAGGGTTAGTGTGTGAGCGCAAGAAATCACAAGAGCGAGAGAGCTATAAACCGCTTAGCTGCAGCTAAAAGCTAACGTCAAGCGGGGAAAAAACGGGATGAGAAGAAAAAAAAAATAAGAAAACCGTCTTAGCACAAAGTAAAAATGTTTATAAAAACACTAAATTACACAGAAAAGTGCATGCACGCGCGGTAGCAAAACGGTATATAGATTTACTGATGATACTTAAAGAATTTAGAGGAAACCCCGGTGGTTTAAAATCAAAATATACAAAAATTCGGAGCGCAAAACAAAAACACGACCGTTCGCTAAGAAGTGAGAGATCCGTACTTGCACGCATGTCCATATATTTTCCATATATTTTCTTCCTCCGATTCCAGGGAAAATACAACTGATAAAATTATAACAAAACAACAAATATTAAAACGTCATTCACTTAAAATCCGTTTTTTCAAAAATTGCAACTTAGCCGCCACAGCAGCCGTGTTGTTGTTGTTGCTGGATTTTTCTCTTCGGTCCTCTAATTTACGCACTGCTCTGCCTGCGGCATAACCCAGCGAGTATTTTCCGCGCCAATATAAGCCAAGCTTTTTTGATTCCACCTGCGGCTGCGTAATAAATAAATTATAAAAAACATTTAACTATAAAATTAATTACTAGAAATTTAATTATTCGATTCCGCTCGGACAAAGCCCTGGTTTTTTAATTCCACCTTTCCAGCTACATTAAGTCGAAAATTGTTAATTATTTAATTATTAACTTTCCGTTCGAATAACCGGGGTTAAAACTCCACCCTTCTGGGTCCATAATAATTAAATTCAAAGACACTTAAGTACAAATGAATTATTATAAACTATTTGATTATTTATTGCCGTCCAAACAAAAACCACGCTTCCGACCTCTTGGTATTGAATTTAAAAAAAGTTGCTAATAAAAATTAATAATTAAAAATTATCATATCGATTGAATTCCTAAATTAAATTACGAGTCAACTAAAAATACGATATCTGCGTCCAAACCACATGTATATATTTACATATCCGTTATTGCCGAATACTGCGTAAGGACCTTGCGGTACAACTTTTTTCGTGCTTCTTATCGGCTTCCAATTCATTCCGTTCGAAGCATTTGTGTTCCATTCCGTAGACACAATCTGATCAACCGTACAGTCCGAATTAGTGTATGCCCATAGGGGGGGATAAGAATCCACGTCCGATTCCGTCAATCCGTTCGACTAGATCCCCCTCGGCATCTCTACGTGTCTCTCCTTTTAAATCAAAACGTTCCCCTGCCATTCCAAGGGCAGGTACCGAACCTTCTGCGGATCTCAGCCCAGGTTCTTCGTCGAGACTCTCTCATTCGGCCGCAAAAATGGCTCAATCCGCCGTAGACGTCAATTCCGTTCATGTACATGTACCAAGTCCATCAGGACCAAATCCGGGCCTTGTGGGAGAAGGTGGAAAAGAGCTATGGGAGCTCCTCCGACTTGATAGCCATGTCCGACGATAATACGGCCACCTCGACAGTGCTGGAATCGAAGTACAGCTACTGTTACTCCGTTTATTCGAGGTGTGTTGCCCAGCTTCGGAAAAAAAATTCACACACCCCCGTCTACAGGTTGTCGCATACCACCAGTGGACACCGAGGTGGCCCACCTTCAGAGACCTTTTCACCGCGATCTATATGCAGAACTCGTGACTCACCCCGGTAGAGAAATCGTTCCACCTGCTGTTAAAGACGAGTGGCGATGCGCACGCCATTGTTTTCAAAGCGCCGCTTACAAATGAAGGGTTCGTCTCAGCGTGGCGAAGTCTCACCGACCGCTTCGAGAACCGGCGGTGGCTAGTCAACAGTCAGTTGAAAATCCTTTTCAATATCTAGGCTGTCCCTCAAGAGTCTGGAGTTGCGCTGAAAGAACTGTAGAGCACAATCCAAAGTTGTCTGACAGCCCTTGAGATGTCCTCCATCAAGGTTGAAGCTTGGGATTATCTCCTGGTCTTTATGGTTTCCTCAAAGCTCCCCAAAATCACACTTTCTATGTGGGAGCAATCTATACATAATAAGGCCAAAATTCCAACCTGGAAGGAATTGGATAATTTCCTGACAGAGCGCCATCGTACTCTGGAGCGCCCATCGACGATGTCAGGCCTAGTGCCTCCGGGAACCTTTCGCCTTGATCGTCAAATGCCCCCCCACCTGTGCGCAGGCTCCATTCTTACGAAGCCCGTGTGGCTCCAGCAACTAGAGGGTGTGACCTGTGTTCCAGGAAAAACCAATCACTCCGTATGTGTCCACTGTTCCTCGCAATGCATGTCGATGAGCGATCGAACTATGTAAGAAGACAACAACTGTGCTTAAATTGTTTCGTACGGGGCCATCAGCATCGTGACTGCACAAGTGCTCACTTCCGCATTACGTGCCACAGCCGTCATCATTCTCTGCTACATCGCGGCAATCCCATGACAACCGTTCCAGGTCCTCTCCTTTCGTCAAGTTCACGACCCGTGCCCACCGAGAGAAGCGCTGCTGCTCCTGAAGACCACTCAACTGTGCAAGTGTGTTTTGCATCCGGTTCAAGAGCTATCTTGCTCGGCACAGCGATTATAATATAATATAATATAAATCATCTTGGCCCCGACTTCCAAGCTCGGGCTCTGATCGATTCAGGTTCCGAGGTTACGCTCATATCTGAGCGGCTCTTCAACCAAATCAGACTTCCATTTGATACAGTCCAGGCTCAAGTTTCCGGTATCAATCAAACTGTTGCCGGGCACTCCACGAAGCTCTGCAAACTCTCCATTCGCGTTACAGTTAGAAGCGAAGGCCTATGTCCTTCCTCAACTAGCCGGAGAACTTCCTTCGCACCCAGTTCCGAGAGATCTTCTAAGGGAACTGCCGGATCTTACCTTAGCAGATCCAACGTTTCTCAAGAGCTCCTAAATCGATGTCCTGATAGGAGCTGACATTCTTCCGACTGTGCTTCTGGGCGGCTCTAAGAGCAACATTTTGGGCTCTCTTCTGGCACAGAAAACGATTTTTGGCTGGGTACCCTCAGGCCCAGTGTCAACCGCACCCGCTAACGGTGTGTCGATGTTTTCCAGCCGCAGTTCCTTCGCGTCCAACGGATCATTGAGGAACTGCCCAACCAAGCGTGATGCGGTCACCGATGAAAGCAGACGTTAACGAGGTATTCGGTCCTACCCATGCCGAGTTCTCTTCGGAAATGCCTCCGTTTTCTTAGACTTAGTGGTGAGAAACGGCTCCAGGCAGTCGTCAAACATCAATACTGTTCCAATTTTTTAGCCCACGAACGTTCTGAGGGAACGTGCCGCAGTGTTGATCGATGCAGAAAGTGCAACCGGCACCACCAAACGCTCTTGCATACGCACGAAGGTGCAGTGCACGCAATCCGTTCGCAGCAACGGGCCCCACCGTACCTGTAGCTCCTACGGGGCTTATTTTTATTCCATCCTCTAGAGGGCAGGTGTACCCGAGGTACGTTGTCCTACCAATGCCGAGCCTGCCCACAATAATCCGGCACCCTTCCACTGCAATGTTCCAGTTTATTGTGTTCCGTAATCGTAGTTCCAACACGAATGTTGCATCAGTACTGATTATATGTTTTTCTCCATCATATTATGCCAGTCACATACACCTCAACGACCAGGCAGCGCCAAACAGACAGAAGGCCAGGATCACCACGGAACTCTTCAGCCGCTTATCGACCTTCGTCCGTCACTTTCCGGCACTCTTCAGCCGCTCCTTGCCTTTTTCCGCCATATTCCGGCGATCTTCAGCCACGTCAGCGTCACGGCATCAACGGAGGGACGATCTACCACGCCTGCCATCAACTAAAAAGGGTTTTATTGCAACCCGAGTGATTGCAAGAAGGGGAAAAATGTTTATGCCAGGAGGTCCGCTGCGTCGCCCGCACCGCCGCCTCTGCCCACCGAGCATAACAAAAAGCTCGGTCGCTCTTGCGCTCCCGGATTTCCGCCCTCCGCGCACCAACTTCCAAGCGCACATACGTTCTCCCGCTCTCCGCTCCTCGGCATTCCCGATCTCCACTCGCCTTCCGCCACTCGGGCCCGCTCCCGCACTGTTAAGCTCAGCTTATCGGTCGGGAGAGGAATTTTACCCTCAACGCCCCCGACTTATTTCTTCTATTTTGACTTCGTTCGTGCTGTGGGAATTTTCGCGTATCAACAGCGGTCCGTCTTTATTCGCCACCTTTTCTGGATATCTTTTGCGGCAACAGCGCCCCCTACACAAACACCTCCAAATAAGGGGAAATTCTGATGATTCTAAGGATAAGGTAAACAATTTAAGAAGGGGGTTACACAGCGCCTCGGAACAATACCTAAGCACAGAGTCCGGTATTCCATCGGGACCTGGTGAATAAACTGGCTTAATGCGTTGAAGATCTAGAATAAGTGAGCTTTCATTTACAATAGGACTGAAAATAAAGTTCGAACTGGGCATAGCGGAAGAAACTATCTGATCTGAAGTAGTAGAGGACGAATATGTACTTTTAAAAAAACTCAGCGGCTATTGCCTGATCAGAATTTGCTGTAGTGTTTTTAAATGAAAGCGAGGAAGGATATAAATTAGGTTTACGTTTAGTGTTAACAAAGTTATAAAACTGTTTTGGGTCCTGCGTGAGCTGGACCTGACAAAGAGTCAAATAATTTTTATAACACTGAGCGTAAAGCACGGTAAAGTTAGACCGAGCACTGAGATAAGAAGAAAAAAAGTTTCTGAACCGGTGAGTTTATATTTATTATAAAGCCTAGATTTAACATTTTTTAAGCGTGTTAGCTCTTTGTTGAATCAAGGAAGTTTATTTGAGACCAACGGATAGGTTACCGGAACACACAAGGAAAAAAATGAGTTCATGGCACTGTTAAAAATATCCACGGCGGTTGCCATGTCAGAGCACATGTAAAGATCGGACCAATTGAATTCAGATATTAGAGTGTTTAGCCATCTGATAGTCAGCTTTTCGGAAACAGCGGACTTTATTTATTCTTCTACCAGATGTAGTTTCTAACACTGTCCCAGTATCGATAGTCACTTCGAAAGTTGGATGGAAAATATCTTCAGGCTGCGTCATTGGAGGAACTCTGAGTAGGTTTACGCGTGCAGGATCTGAAACAAAGCAAAGATCAAGAAAGATAAATCAAGCAAGCCGTTCATGAAGTCATGCTGTGCCGTAGTCTGAAGGATATTTGACACGGCATCATTAGACCAATAAGCCCCCGGTATATTGAAGACACCAAGAGTCACTTATTGGTCCCTATCAGAAAGCCTTCTGGAAACTGCCAGAATTGCCGAAAGGTGTTTCCAATAGGTTGGCTCTTCTGAAGGTGGAGGAATGTAAGAGCAGGTTACATAAATAATGGTACCTGTGAAAGATAATTTAACGCACATGAATTCAATGTCCAAAAAATCATCAAAAAGCAAAAACTAGTGCATTGTTTTAAATAAATAAGTGCCACGCAATTAGCTCACTGAGCAACGATCAAAAGAACGAGCGTAGAAGCTCAGTGATCCAAAGAAACGGTTTCTACTCTTACTTTTCAAACGCGATACCGAAATTGAAAAATCAGCGACTAAGAGCAACCAAAATGTGCTACTGACCGCTGAAAGAGAAATGGCACGGTCTTGCTCGCCCGCTCTGCTCACTCCGACTGCCGCGTCGTGGAGTTCGCAGTGTAAAACCCCCCATCCAATGGCGGAAACAAATTTCGCACCAACAAAAAGCAGTGCTACAATTTCTATAACCACAGCAACATCCACTGCAATTCAAAACACCGCGACGTCAACGACTACAGCGAGTACAAAAACAACAACTTCGGAAAGTGCCAAAGCGGCCCCGGCCACACAGACTGGAATGGATCGCTACATCCAAATTAAGCTCAAGCTTAGCCCTCAGAGTAATCCGGCAGGCAATAAAACAAAAATTAACCACGTCAAGAAGATCGACGAAGAACCAGGCAGATCCAGTAGTAACAAATTTGCCCTACTGGCGGAGGTCGAGGAAGACCAACCAACACAAGTCAAAAAACCCAAGCCCCCTCCAATCTATATCAGGGAGAAAAGCTCGAGTGACCTGGTGAACCGACGTTGATCGGGAACTGTGATAACTTCCATGTTGTCCCGCTTACCAAAGGGAATATCCATGAAACAAAGGTACAAACCAAGACTGAAGTGCACTTCCGCATCGTATACAAATATCTGAACAACGCTCAGAAAAACTATTACACGTACCAGCTGAAAAGCAGCAAGGGCCTACAAGTGGTAGTAAAGGGAATCGAACCCGATGTTACCGCCGCGGAAATAAAAACCGCCCTCAAAGAAAAGGGCTTCGTCGCGATTTGACTATCCTAGCCTGTGCAAATTTTGAGAATTTGTCTATTGCTGTCAATCTTAGGCCTCGGAGGGCAAAAAGTAAAAAGTTCTTTTGGACAGATTCGATGCGGTTACTATGGACTCCGAATTGAGGACTCCAGACACACGAACCGTACTCCAATATGGGGCGAACTAACGAAGTAAAAAGGGTCTT
>VNJQ01001869.1:0-11844 GCA_008042515.1 Drosophila truncata
AGGATCGAGGCGCATTTCGCGAAGGCGAGCAGTTCACCTGGTGTTCTCTTTGAGGCCTCTCCTAGCGAGGCCAGCATTGGGGCGCCTAAGTACCTTGTTCTCGCCCGTGTCAAGGACGGGCACCTGCAGATGAGAAGTTCCAAGGTTTCTGTTGCCTCGAATTCATCAAATTTCCTGCAGTTGCCGTTGTCGGTGATGCCCAGCTTGACAGCATGTGCCGCAGCCAGGCAGTGTCCTGTGAGTATTCCCACTAGTAATCTGCAGTCCTTTCTTGGGAGTTGCAGCACGTAGCGGCTGAGTTTTCCATTAGCTTATTGTATGTTTTCTTTTCCGTGGCTTGCACACCACACTAAAACTCCGTACAGCAGTGTCGGACGCACCACCGATATGTAGACTCAGTGCATCAGAGTAGGTGAGAGACCCCATGTGCTGCTAAGCATCTTCTTGGATGCATAAAGCGCTATGGTGGCCTTTTTCACCCGCTCTAGTACATTGGGTTTATATGCCAGCTTGCTGTCCAGGACAGTGCCGAGGTATTTGACTTGTGTTTTCGGGGTCAGCCTGGTTGCATTGATTTTTGGGGGGATCCATAGCGGTACCTTGTATCTCTTGGTAAAGAGAATGAGGTCCGTCTTATCCGCGTTGATACTGATTCCTACCTTGTCTGCCCACTCACATATCGCCCTGAGCGTTAAATCCATGATCGAGCTGAGGGTCGATGGACATACACCCGTGATAATTATGCTTATGTCATCCGCATAGGCTGTTATCTTTGGGGCTTTCCTTTCGAATCTCTTGATTAGGTCGTCGACCACCAGGTTCCATAGGAGGGGCGATAGGATTCCACCTTGTGGTGTGCCCCTGTGTGCTCCCTTCACCAAGGTAGCAGTGCCCCACTCAGATTGTACCCGCCCGCAACTTAGCAGGTTGTGTTTCCTATTTCCCCGTTTTTCGTCATGAACTCGCTTATGCATCGGACGATTCAAGAACGTGGTGCCAAAAGCAGCGTGCACTCAATTTTTAGTAAGGTCATCAATGAAATGGGTGGTCAAGATCATGGACAAGATCTACCAAATACTCTGCTCTCAAGTACAGTGAAACGTTTATTTGAGGGACAAAATCACCTGCTGGAACAAATTCATACCTCATCGGGTGCAGCTGATTTAAGCCTTTAGAAAATTCGGATTTTAACACTTTCTCGTAAATATAAGGATTGGAGGCAGTGTATTGACCTGTTCTTAAGCTCGGTAAATAATAACGATCAGCTCTCCAAATGACAAAAGTTCCATTATTTAAAATCTTATCTGGATGTAGAACCATTGTTCCTAATTAAATATATATTGCTGAAAACACCTTTCCCCCAAAAAACCATAACTGCATCTCTTATCCAAATAGTCTAATCTATTCTAATCACCAAAATAGACTACTTCCTACCCATCTACGGTAAAGCTCCAACCTCCGCCTTAAACCGACTCAAAGGCTGCCAAAACGCTGCAATAAGAGCAGCTCTTGGGGCCTTCAGAAAAACCCCTTCCAACAATCTCTTAGTCAAATCCAATATAATATAAACACAATAGAAAACAGTCAAACTTTCGACAAAATTATTATCCTCCCACGACTCCCCTATAGGCAAACTAGCCAAAGCTAAAAAAGGAAATACAGATACCCTAGCACAATTGACAAAGTCATAAACTCTTGTAAAACCCTTTCTATCCAATATTCCCCAACGAAAATCTCCGCAGCCAAAAAACACAGCTTCGAAACTATCCTTAAAGCCACAAACACGACCCTATCCCACTACAACAAAAGCTCCACTTCCATCATAGTTTACCACCAACTCTTTCACTCCATAAAAAACTCCCTAAGCAATCACCAATTCATTTACACATACGGCTATAAATATAACCACAAATCTCTTCCTTAAAATTTAATTAATCTGGATCCCAAGCCACATAGGCACAAAAGGCAACGAGAGAGCTGACTCAGCAGCAAGGGAATCTCCCAAATACCCTCTCATCCTCACTGACAACTACAACAATAAAGACATCACCCAATACCTCAAAAAGCATTATTTCCTAAAACTGGAAGGCTGCAAACACAAACTAGCCAATGGTACAAACAAATTTCTCAAATTTCTCATACATAAACACGTCCCTTAACAGACAACAACAAATATTAATCAACAGGCTTCGCCTAGGCCTTATAACGAACGCCCACTACATGGATAGATCCATAACAAGCATCTGCCCCTACTGAAACATCCCAGAAATAGATATAAAACACATCCTAATTGACTGCACTGCACTCTCCCAAGCCAGAATAACATCCTTCTTCTTTCTAATCCAACAACAAATAATTTAAAAAAATTCTCTCCTTCCTCCGTATTTCTAATCTCACACACAAAATTTAGTCCTTAAGAACCAGTAAACAAACAAACAAACAAACAAATTTTGTAAATAAGCACGAGCGATAGGCCACAGCAACTAATGCTCTATTCCTTTAAGTTTACCTTTAGTTTAAACTATCTTGTTAGCTTTATATAAATAAATAAATATATTGCTGTTTGTAATGTTAATTTGTAAATTTGTAAAAAAAATCGTCGTTATACTAGGAGATGATCAGCTATGGATCATATATACTAGACATCGCCACCGTACTACGTACTAATTTTGGTTAGGTTATTAAAGGCAGCTATACTGATTGGAACGAAGCATCTACACTCGAGGCGTCTACCACGTTTGGATTCTTCGGTTCGTTCGTTCATGGATATGGAAGAAGTGCATCTGACCAAAGCGACGATTGACGCCAGTGATACTGCCGAGCAACACTTTCTTAAAACCCATGCTCGCCGAGCAGATGGTGTATATGTTGTTCAATACCCATTCAAGAAACTGTTTGCTTCAATTGGCCACAAGCCACAAGCTTGAACTGCTTTGCCGCTTTGGAATGAAAATTTCGGAAGTTCCCCGAACTCAAGCTACAATATGTGGATTTCATGGATGACTATTTAAAAAGAAGACACAGCACGTTGCAACTTGGCACACCAAGCAGTGATCAAGCCAGATAGCGCTACCACATGGTGCCGAGTGCTTTTTGACGACTCGGGAAAGGATTCCAAGGGTCATTCGCTCACTGAGATCAAATATCTAAAAAATTATGTAAAGTAAACTAAAGTACATTTTGTAAGAACTTAAAAAACGAAAAAATAAGTAATGCAGAGTAATTAAAAAAAAAAAAACAAAAAATTTAATTTATGAAATCCATTGGTTTTTGCTGTCAAAAACAAGCTTGTTAACCGTAATTGGTTTAAGAGAGGCGCGTCTATCATTAACAATACATCCAGCCCTACTGAAAACGCGCTCGGACTCAGTTGAGCACGCTGGTATGCAGTGCATTTCAGTGCCGTGAGTCTGATAATAAAGAAAATGTTATTACGATTTCTTCAAATTATAAATAATGTACATACCTTCCAATAGTCCAGAGGATTTATATCTGGAGTTTTTTCATGGTTCCGATTCATCAATTCTTTGAAAACCGAACCGAAAAAAATAATCGATTTAATCGATGTTGACATCGATTTTTTCCCAGCTCTACACTGCATGATTATCGATTGTTAACTTATAGATTAGCTTCGTCTCCGTTTTTTGTCGAGTCCTTAACTCGCTTGCAAACGGATAAGCCGACATGTATCCGAACGCTGCTGTCCTTCTTAACAAAGACCACATTCCTACTGGATGCGAAATTAAGGATCTGATGATGAATTCGTTTTTCCTTCTTTCTTTCAGGATTTGAATTTATTTCATTTTAATATTTTGAAAGTTTGTTCATAACGGAAAAAATTTCCGACTAATTTCATGTTTTTTGGGGATTATTATTGGGCGGTCATTTTCAGCAGCCATAGATACATTTTTAATCACATGAAGCTTTCTTAGTTAACACACTCAATAAATTGCCTTTATTGTAACTTGGACCTATTATTTTTATTTTGTTTTTCAGTTTTGCTATCGGAGTCGCCAATACTGGAGCTACTGCAATAGCAGAAATTCAATTTGCGGATTACATATTTCCTAGTTTTGATCAGATAGTGAATGAAGCTGCAAAATATCGGT
Source organism: Drosophila truncata (assembly GCA_008042515.1). Classification (NCBI taxonomy): domain Eukaryota; kingdom Metazoa; phylum Arthropoda; class Insecta; order Diptera; family Drosophilidae; genus Drosophila; species Drosophila truncata. The sequence continues at coordinate 4,110 of VNJQ01001869.1, forward strand.
ATAGAAGCGGGGGGCTCTTTGACTGTGGGTCATTAACTTTTCGAGTTCCTTGCGGTGCTGTGGGACATGGTGCACTGTACCACTCCCAAAGCCCAGAAGCATACTTCGCTCACACTCCAGGTCTTCGTATAGTGGTAATGACACAATCTGCCTCTGGAATTATATTATTACTAAAATGCGATTTTATTTGTTATCAGATACCTCGTGGTCCCATAAAGGCGAAAGGATTGCTTTTAGCCTGTGTTCGTGATGCTAACCCATGTATCGTTTTTGAACCTAAGACATTGTATCGAGCTGCGGTTGAGGAAGTACCATTAGATTATTATACCTCGGACCTCGGAAAGGCTGACGTTTTACGTGAAGGAAAGGATGTTACACTTATTGGCTGGGGCACACAAGTCCACGTGCTATTAGAAGTATGTCACACATATTTTTTCTTTATCTTTTTGTAAAACTATATTTTCTTTTAGGTGGCTGACCTTGCAAAAGAAAAGCTTAACGTTGACTGTGAAGTTATAGATTTGGTGTCTATTTTGCCTTGGGACACCGATGCTGTTTGTAAAGTATGTGATTAATACACTGCCACTTTCAATAATTTACATTTATACTATCATTTTAGTCCGCGAATAAAACCGGGCGTGTAATAATTGCACATGAAGCTCCCCTTACTCAAGGATTTGGGTCAGAGATAGCAGCGTACATTCAAGAAAACTGTTTCTTACATCTTGAAGCCCCAGTAAGGCGTGTGACTGGATGGGATACTCCATTTCCGCATGTCTTCGAGCCCTTTTATTTGCCTGATAAATACCGTTGCCTGTCAGCTGTACAAGACATTATTCTGTTTTAAATATGTTATGTTTTAAATTACCAAACTGAAATTTCCTACGAAACGGATGCATTTATTATTAAATTGAGTATCAATTACTGAACTAAATAGTTATTATGTTATAGGAAATGTGGTAGATATTTGTCGTTTTGTGGAAGAAACTTCCGTAGCCTTACGTTTTTACTTGCTATTGGGGTTTTTATATTTAAAAATATTTGCCATGCTAAAAATAAATACCAAAATTTTTTGTATGATGAAATACTGTTTCTTTAAGTTTAATAATAAACCCCTTTAATAATAAATCCTCCGCTAAAGTATCCTCCAATAAATCCATACATATTGTTTTGGTGAGGGGGCCACTGTGCCGCGGCTCACCGAACCTTAAGAGCGCATCCGCGCTCGTCCCTTCTGCACAATTCTGCGCTCTCACGCTCTCGCTCGGGTCCGAACTCCGCGGTCTCTCTCCCGCTCTCGCTTAAGGCTGATGTCAGAGTGGGAGCGAGAAGCGATAAGCAAAGAGAGAGGGTGGCAGAGTGAAAGCTTTGTGAGAAGCGAGCTACATTTTTTTATTTTCAATTATTAATTTGATCGTAATGGATTCGGACGAAGATTTCTTTGCTTCCAGTGCAACAATTAATTTTGTATTAAAAAAAAGTGTTCGTCCACTCGCTGAACTGCATTAAGAACAGTAAAGGAGAGTTCGCAAATTTTTATAATGACTTACAAAAGCATCCAGAAAAGTTCTTTAATTAATTCATTAAATTAATTAAATTTTCAATGTCCATTTCGTTCTGGGGTTCTCTCAAAAATGACACCATATGCAATACAAAGGAAACAAAACGCATGAGAGTCCTGTAAATAAAGCTCAGAATGCAACAAAACAATTTTCGAAAAAAAAATTATAACTTTGTCAGGTTTCAATACAATTCCACCAAATTTGATATTTGGTCATTAATTATTATTCTAGAATTTTCGTTTAAATTTCATGAAAATCGGACGACGATATCCTATAGCTGTCATAGGGACAATCAGGAAAATAATAAAAAAAAATCATAACTACGCAGCTTAAGAAGCTGAGATTTGGCCACTTAATAATTTTTTAGAATTTTAATTTTAATTTTATGAAAATCGTCCGACTATATCCTATAGCTGCCATGGGAACAATCAGGGAAATAATAGAAAAAATTCTAACTCGCTGTTTCTCAAGATATTTTCATTAAATTTGAGATTTGGCCACTTAATATTATTTGAGAATCTTAATTTGAATTTCATGAAAATCAGACGACTATATCCTATAGCTGCCATAGGAACAATCAGAGTAATAATAAAAAATTCATAGTTTCGCTATTTCTCAAAATATTGAAATCAAATTTCGGATTCGGCCTCTTATTATTTCAGAATTTCGATTTTAATTTTATAGATCAATTGCAATCTGCAAGGGTATATAAACTTCGGTAAGCCGAAGTTCGCTTCCTTTCTTGTTTTTTAATATAATTAATAAATTAATTAATTGTTGCACTGGAAGCAGAGAAATCTTCGTCCGAATCCATTACGATCAATTCAATAACTGAAAAAAAAAAACAATGAAGCTCGCAGCTCAAAGCTTGCACTCTGCCACCTTCTCGCTTTGCTCATCGCTTCTCGCATCGCTTCGCTTCGCATCTCGCGCCCACTCTGACATCAGCCTTAGCCGAGTAAAGGTGGCGGTTCAATGTAATAAATGCTGACGCCTGCATATATGAAATTTTACCCACGACACCCCGACTTATTTCTTATTCGATTCCGTTTGCGTTGTGGAAATTTCTCATATCATCAGCGGCCTATTTGCAACATTTCTGGAAATCTTTTTGCGGCAAGCGCTCCTTCATATTTTGGCGCACCAGAGCCGGATATTTTCGCCCTTCATTCAGCAGTTTTCGGCGACATCTTTCTGTCTCCGTGTCTCTGCCGGTCTTCAGCAGTGGTCCGAACATTAAATTTCGTTCACACTGCTGCAAGATTTTTTCCTTCCGGGTCAACTCCAAGTCCGAGTTTTCCAACACAACGGCAGTTTGAGAATTTCTACTCTTCCAAATCTTGAAAATTTTCCATCCGTCGCCGTTCTTTGTGCGTCACCATATTCATCGCCGTTTTCGGCCTCCCCGTTATCCATTTGCTTGCCATGTAAATATGTACATACATATACACTCCTGAAAAAGTGTGCACCTATGTATTTTTTTTGGTGCAATTAATAAACAGTGAACTTGTGTGGTGACAAAAAATGGCATAATGGCCAGCCAGTGTGAATTAATTTCGGAAATTTCAAAATCTCCGAAGAGTCCGCCGCTGTCGTAATATTTTTTTTCCAATCAGTGTCAATTTTTACACCACATAACCTTTCTGTTCCCCCAGTTATATAGAGTCCACTTATCAACGCTCCACTGTGCCAAAACATGCCCTTACACACACATACATATCTCCGTATTTAAATGCATGCCCATATATATACCAATATATTTTCTGCCTCCGATTTCAGAAACGAAAACAACTAATAAAATTACAATAAAACCACAAACATAAAAAGGCAATTTCATTCAAATCCGTGGTGCTTAAAATTCAATTCAGCCGCCGCAGCACCGTGTTGTTGTTTTGTGTGGCTGTTTTTTTTACTTACGCACTGCTCTGCCGACGTCGTAACCCAGTGAACATTTTCCGCTCCAACAAAACGCAGGTTTTAATTCCAAATAAATTTAAAACAATTAATTGGAACAAATACTATTAAATACTACAAATTACTTAATTATTAGTTTCCGCTTGGAAAACAGCCCAGGGTTTTTAAGTACACTTCTCCGGCCTCGTAATAATTAAATCCAAAAACGATTTATTACAAAATTAATAATTATTAATTTATTCGGCCAAACAAAAGCCGAGGTTTCAACTCCACATTTCCGGCTCCGCAGGAATTAATTTCAAAAATAATTATGTATTCAATTTAACTAATTATCCAAATAAACAATTAGTTATTTTATTGCGGAACAAAATCAGTTATTCCAGAGCCTCTCTTAACCCGATATATATAAATATACATATATAGATTGTCATCCACTTTTTTCGAACGAGCGCACAGAAATTCCGGTACTTTTTGGTTTTTTCGTGCCTGAAACGTTGCTTCTACTCCGCATCAGGCACCATCCGCCGCCAATCACAGCAAGCTCCTTCTCCTTTTGGGTTTTGCTTCCAGCTTTTTTTTCCTCCTCTTTCAAATTGGGCCGCGCTGAAAAAGTTCATCGCCACAACAGATCGATTAGCCAATTCGAGGCCAACTCCGGGCGCCCCAGAAACGGAAAGATGCTCCCAAATTCTGGCTTTGTGGGAGAAGGTGGAGAGGAGCTATGAGAGCTGCACCGACTTGCTAGCCGTGTCCGACGACAATACGGTCACTCCGACAGTGCTGGATTCGAAGTACAGCTAATGCTACTCCGTCTATTCGAGATGTATGGCCTAACTTTGGCAAAAAATTGTCTCCTCCTTCACTTCGATTTACCGTTTTGTGGGTTCTCGAATGAGCTCGCTCGCGCTCAGAGCGAAACCGATTTTTCTATTCTGTTTTGTTTCGGTTGTTCCAAGACCGTTTTGTCGTGTTCAGTGAAAATTAAAGTCTTTTGCGCACGCATAGGCAAGCAAATCGTTAAACGTTCCGCTCGCTCGCCCGCGTCATCCGCGCCTAGGCAATTTTCCGCCTCTCGGCCGCTGCGCCAACCCTAGCGTCGCTGCTGCAGCGGAACAGTATCAACGTTTTGCCGACTGCGCTAGTGCGGATTGACACCGGAACCCGGATCTTCGACACGGGGGCCCTTATTGACCCGTGTACGCCCTCGAGCTGCATCGACGCATCCTTAGCGGCGTGTTTCCGTCTGCCCACTACCAGTTTGGGAGACGAGCAAGTGTGTTCGGCCACCGTGGGCTCCAAAACCGACGATAGCGTTCGGCTGGATGTCCTGTTCAAAGTCGAGCCTCACGTGCGCGTTCGTACGCCGTCCCGAGAGCTGAGCGAAGCGGTGCGTGCCCACTTCCGGGACTTTACTTTGGCCGATGAGCGTTTTTACTTGCCAGCGACGATTTCCGTTGTCCTGGGCGCGGATATGTATCCACGCATCATGCAGCCGGGCTTCTTCTTCTAGGACGGGCTGCCAGTAGCCAGTGTTCGGATGGGTCATGTCCGGAGCCTGCCACCAGCCGTAACTACGAGGTACCTTTTGCAACCCGAGTGATTGCAAGGGGGCGGGATGTTTAGGTGCAGGTCCCATTGTGCCGCCGCTCAACTTAAGAGCGCATCCGCGCTCGGCCCGCTATGCACAGTGCTGCGCTCCGTCTCTCGCACTCTCTCGGGCCGAACTCCGCGGTCTGCCGTCGTCGATCTCCCGCTCTCGCTTTAGCTGAGTAAAGCGGGCGGGAGTGCGGCTCAATTCCTAGCTTAAGTTTTAGTTACATGTATGCAGCGAAATAAAGCTGACGCGCCCTGAATTCTGCCACCGACGCCCCCGACTTTCTTCGACTTCCCAGTCTGTATGGCGGTTCATGTACCTAAAATTCCCTTTTGGGATATTTCTCAAAACTAAATAAATAAAGAAATAAAAATGTCCGCCACGAAAAGGATTCGAACTCTTGCCCGCTTGTTTCGAAGGCGGGTGCTCTCACCCCTGAGCTAAGCGTCACAATCGACGGGCAAAAGCACAGCCACATATCAATCGAGCGAAATAGATCATGTCCTTAAGGTTTGTAAGCTTCTGTCTCTTTCATACATGTTATGCATACATGTGTATATCGTTATGCTTGTATGTTTATATTGTCGATGCCGTCCAAGTTGGCTGCGTGGCGCGTTGTGTAAGCGACCCGTCTGTTTAACGTGGAGACCCAGGTTCAATCCCCAGTAAAGCAGTAAAAGTAAATAAGAAATATAATAAAGTTAAACTTAAAAGAAATATAAAAAAATGAAAAAAGGGCAAATGTAAAAAAAAAGTGCAAAAGAAAAAAAAAATGTTTTTTTTTTTGCAGCGACGGCATCATGAATTACCCCATGAGCGCTGCACGTGATTTTCACAGTGAGACGAGCAGCGACGTAGGGATCATGAATTACCCCGGCCGCCGATGTATAAAAGCGAATGGGAACTTTACATGGACGGTGGGCCCTACCCCTACCCTTTGCTCTTGCTCAGTTCCTGCGTAATGAGCAGCGCCTAAAGAGGTATCCACCCCTTAAGGCCCGCTATGATTCGGTAATCCAGGAATACATCGATTTAGGCCACATGACCGAGGTCTCTCCCGCGAGCAGTTCCGCTACCTACTATCTGCCACATCATGCCGTCTTCAAGCCCGAAAGCACAACCACCAAGGTGCGGGTGGTCTTCAATGCCGTCCGCAAACGGGACCAGTCTAAACGACATTCTTTACGCGGGCCCGGTCTTACAATCCGACCTGACGATTCAAATCCTAAAGTGGCGATACTTTAGGTTCGTCTTCAATGCCGACATCGAGAAGATGTATCGGCAAATTTGGGTTGATCTCAAGCATACTCCGCTCCAACGTATTTTGTTTCGCAATCCCGAGGGGGATATTCGCGACTACGAATTAAAAACGGTTACCTTCGGAGTCAATTGTGCCCCGTTCCTAGCGATCCGTGTCCTGCAACAGCTCGCTGACGACGAAGAGTCGAGGTATCCGCAGGCAAGCCAAATAATCCGACATTTTATGTACGTCGACGACATTCTCGCGGGGGCAGAATTTCAAGCCGATTCCCAAGTTGCGATTCGGGAGCTGGAGGGGGCCCTAAGTTCGGCAGGGTTCCCACTTAGGAAATAGACGTCTAATAACAAGACGATTTTGGCCGACATTCTGAGCGACCACCTCCTTCGTGCTGATTTCCTCAAAATCGATGCAGAGAGCACGGCCAAGACACTCGTCGTACGGCGGAAGGCGACGACTGATAAGTGATTTTTTATCCCACCATAATTGACTTCCGGATTGTCTTTCACGAAGCGTGAAGTCCTCACCCAAATTGCCAAATTGTTCGATCCAGTAGGCTGGCTCGCCCCTTTCATTGTCCGGGTGAAAATGTTCATGCAGGACATCTGCCTTCTAGATCTCGGGGTGGGACGACGGCCTCCCTCAAGATTTCTGTCAGCCATGGGTTGACTCTTCCAGACCTTTCGGATGGCCAGCTATGGTAACACGGTCCTGCCTGGATGCAAAGGCCTCGCAGCGATTGGCCCACTCAAGGAAATGACGCCCGCGTGACTGAACTCGAGAAGCGAACAATCAAGGTCCATGTCAAAAAGGCGCCCCCGAAGATGTTCTGGAACGTTTTTCCAAACTCAAAAAGGCGTTGCGAGACCTTGTTTATTTTTATCGGTGCCGTACGTCGGCCGAACGTCTCCTAGTTTCCGTCACTCAGCGCAGAAACTTCGTCCCTGAGATGGGCTGCTTAAGCCAAAAGCGGCCAGTGCCATCATCCAGTCCGATTCAATACTTGAACCCAACACTGAACTTCTCCAATATGACGAACGGCATCCTATAATCCTTTCGTACGACTGCCATCTGTCTCGACTTCTCGTCCAATTTATGCATCGCATCACGGAACGGACGACCTTCTCGCGCACACTCACGTTTACCGGTATGGATTATGCCGGTCCCTTCGACATAAAAAACTACACGGGACGAGCCTGTCTCATCACAAAGGGGTTGTGTTGGTGTTTGTGTGCTTCTCCACTTCTTCATTTAGAGCCTACGTCGGACCTTACGACCGAGAAATTTCTTGCTGCTTTCGTCCGTTTCGTGTCCCGAAGAGGATCCCCCGTCAAGTACAGTCGGACAACGGAAAGACTTTTGTTGGGGCGGCTGACCTACTTTTCCACGATTTTCTCGAAAACCTGA
>VNJQ01001875.1:0-12011 GCA_008042515.1 Drosophila truncata
ACTTACACGCTTAACTGCCGCTCTTTGGAAAGAATTAACTCAGTTGATGACTTGGGCATCTGCCTGGATCCCAAACTTGACTTTATCGATCATATTTCGTGCATGGTAAATATAGCCAGGAGTATGCTGTGACTTATTAAACGGTGGTCGAAAGAATTCGATGACCCATACGTTACTAAGACTTTATATATTTCATTAGTTCGTCCTATCTTAGAATATGGATCTTGCGTTTGGAGCCCCCAGTATGGGGTCCACAGTAAACACATTGAATCGGTTCAAAAGAACTTTTTGCTTTTCGCTTAACGCGGCTTAAACTGGGATGCTGAACAGAGATTACCCTCCTATCATAGTAGACTTCTCCTAATTAACTTACCCTTCTTAACCAGTCGTAGAATTATTCTAAGCATTGCTTTTAGTTATAACCTTATTCACGGCGACGTGGAAAGTACTGACTTGTTAGGTCAGCTCAATTTCCACGTACCGAGTAGAAATACTAGATCCTATATACCCTTAGTTTTGCGCCACTTTAGATCCTCATTTGAACTGCATGAACCCTTTAGAGTACTGTGTGCAAGTTATAATGACTAGGAAATCCCATTAAATCGAGTTTCCTGAGAAGAAGAGATTGATTAACAGAATCAAATGCTTTGCTGAAGTCAGTATAAATTACATCTGTTTGAAGGTTATTATGGAAGCCCCTTATAATGAAGGAAGTGAGCTCCAAAAGGTTCGTAGTTGTTGATCTTCGCTTAATAAATCCATGCTGACATGGAGAAATTACTAATCTACAAAAGTGCTGCAAATGTGGAGTAATAATATTTTCAAAAAGTTTAGGGATGGCCGATAACTTAGAGATTCCTCAATAGTTGTTGGCCACCGATTTGTTACCTTTTTTGTGGAGAGGAATAACAAATGATTCCTTCCAAATAAGGGGAAAGTGCGAGGTTTCTAAGGATAAGGTAAACAATTTCAGAAGGGGAGAGCACAGGGCATCGGCACAATACCTAAGCACACATCCCGGTATTCCGTCGGGACCCGGCAAATAAACTGGAACACGATGAAGATCTAAAAGATTTTCGTTTAAACTTGGACTGAAAATTATGTTCGATTTGGGCATGTTGTAAGAATATGTCTGATTTAAGTCAGTGGTAATAGAGTAAGTTGTTTGAAAAAACTTGGCAAAAAAACCGGCAATTGCCTGATCATCATTTACGCTTGCATTTTCAAAAGACAGTGAGGAAGGATGCGTTAATGGCTTACGTTTTGTGTTAACAAAATTATAAAACTTTTTAGGATCATGTGAAAATTGGAACCTACAACGAGTTAAATAGTTTTTGTAACACTCCGCGTTCAGCACGGTGAAGTTTGACCGAGCCGATATATATTTAGAGAGGACAGTGCGAGAACCGTTTTTTTTTTAATTTAGCGTACACCCTTGACTTTACATTTTTTAGGCGACTCAATTCTTTTGTAAACTAAGGGGACTTATTCGAAATTGAGGGATAGTATAACGGAACACATTCAGAGAAAAATGAATTCATGGCATTGTAAAAAATATCCACGGCAACAGCCATGTCAGTGCACATGTATAAATCGGACCAGTCAAAATCGTAAATAAAATTATTTAGCAAAGGAAAATTACCATTAAGGCACTGAGAAGTTAAACAGTTGAATCGTTAAATAAAGTCTTCGATTGGAAGGTCGTTGGTCGTACCAGTAAACTTTATATGCCAATTGGAAATGACGTTAGAAATCCTATCTGGTTGCTCTACTGAAATATCACTTGACCTTCCATTTGGTGGTCGAACTCTTTGGCTGTTGGTGCGTGCATTGCTAGAATTACTGACTCGTGGTAATGGGGGTGCTAATTCATTATCCCATTTAATTTGGGTCTCGAGAGAATATAGTCAAATTCCTAATCGCTGTGGTTATTTGGTCACCAATGGAGGCTGTAATACTTGCTCTATAGCTTTCCATTGAGCTGGATATAATTAGCTGAATACATTCCTCTTGCTTAGAGTTTTGTTCCCTAGAAATCCTTTCGTGTACGGTCTCGCGTCTGGGGTTCGAGCTACCTGCTCTTGTTCGCTGATTATTTGTAGTTGGGTCGTTAGAGAGCTGTGATCTAGTATTCATACGAGATCTTGGAATGGCTCCGGAATGATTTGGGTTAGAATCCTGGTCAGTCTGTAAGTTACTCGGCATTCTACGCTCAGAAAGAGTACATTGTCTATCTATCATCAAAGCTCGCGGACAGCTTTGCCTACAATTTGGACAGGTATAGTTTGTTTCAAGCCATTCTTACAGACATGCTTTGTGAAACTTATGCTTGCATGGGGTTTCCATAATACTATCACTAGGGTTCGTGTCATTACAAATGGTACACAGCACTTGACTCTCCAACGGAGTGGCTGCTATGTTTTCGGTACTTCTTCTAACAGACATCTTCACACAAGATATAATAACGGAAATTGGCAATAATAATCTTAATCAAGATTCAAGATGTAAATAGTATGATCGATAATAAATTTTAGAGGCTTACCTTCGGTTCTCACATGGCATTGGTTAGTAAGTTTTTGGGCAGTAGAGATATATTTTAAACAATGTGCAATACAAAAAAATACGAGAAGTAGAGGAGGACTATTTCGATATGAATCAAATATAGACAATCCCACTCTTGTTTTCGCAAATGAAAGAGAATGAGAAACTAGACTGACATGGTATAAAATCGAATTAGGTTCAACAAGAAAGGAAGCTAACTTCGGCTCGCCGAAGTTTATATACCCTTGCAGATTACAATTGAACTTTAAAATTAAAAACGAAATTTTAAGAGAACATTGAATGGCCGAATCAAAAATTTAATGAAAATATGTCGAGAAACAACTGAGCTATGATTTTTTCTATTATTTCTCTGATTGTTCCTATGGCAGCTATAGGATATAGTCTTCCAATTTTCATGAAATTTAAATCGACAATTCTGTAATAATATTATGTGACCAAATCTCAAGTTTGATGAAAATATGTTGAAAAACAGCGAAGTTATGATTTTTTTTTATTATTTTCCTGATTGTTCCTATGACAGCTATAGGATATAGTCGTCCGATTTTCATGAAATTTTAAAGAAGATAATGAAAGAATATTAAGTAACTAAATCTCACGTTTGATGAAAATATGTTGAGAAACATCGAAGTTATGATTTTCTCTATTATTTTCCTGATTGGTCCTATGGCGGCTATAGGATATAGTCGTCCGATTTTAATTAAATTAAAATCAAAATTCTGAAATAATAATTAATGGCCAAATATCAAAATTGGTGAAAATATATCGAAAACTGACACAGTTATAATTTTTTTTTCGAAAAATTTACCGATCGTTCCTATGGCAGCTATATGTTATAGTCGTCCGATCCGGCCCGTTCCGACATATGTACGAGTGAGAGTATATAGAAGACAAACTGCAAAGTTTCATTTATAAAGCTTTAAAACTGAGGGACTAGTTTGCGTAGAAACGGACAGACGGACAGACGGACATGGCTATATCGACTCGGCTGTTGATGCTGATCAAGAATATATACAGTTTGTAGGGTCGGAGATGTCTCCGACACTGCGTTGCAAACTTCTGACTGAAATTATAATACCCTGCAAGGGTATAATAATAAAAATCCTATCCATGTCACAGTCACCGTTCAGTTTGGATTCGATTGGAATGCATTTTCCCTGCGTACTGTATATTCACGGTCTGTGTCCGATATCCTCAGAATCACAGTAATTTACTGGTCTACATACACAAGCGCTGCTCTACATAGTTTCGGTCAGAAGTTTGCAACGCAGTGAAGGAGACATCTCCGACCCTATAAAGTATATAAATTCTTGATCAGCATCAGCCGAGTCGATCTAGCCATGTCCGTCTGTCCGTCTGTCCGTCTGTCCGTCCGTTTCTACGCAAACTAGTCCCTCAGTTTTAAAGCTATCTGAATGAAACTTTACAGTTACTCTTACTCGTACATATGTTGGAACGGGCCGGATCGGACGACTATATCATATAGCTGCCATAGGAACGATCGGTAAAATTTTTGAAAAAAAATTATAACTTTGGCAGTTTTCAACACAATTCCATCAAATTTGATATTTGGCCATTAATTATTATTCTAGAATTTCGATTTTAATTTCATGAAAATCGGACGACTATATCATATAGCTGTCATAGGAACAATCAGGAAAATAATAAAAAAATCATAACTCCACAGCTTTGGCCACTTAATAATTTTTCAGAGTTTTAGTTTTAATTTTATGAAAATCGGCCGACTATATCCTATAGCTGCCATAGGAACAATCAGGGAAATAATAGAACAAATCCTAACTTCGCTGTTTCTCAAGATATTTTCATCAAATGTTAGATTCGGCCACTTAATATTATTTGAGAATCTTAGTTTGAATTTCATGAAAATCAGACGACTATATCCTATAGCTGCCTTAGGAACAATCAGAGTAATAATAAAAAATTCATAGTTTCGCTATTTCTCAAAATATTTAAATCAAATTTGGGATTTGGCTTCTTATTATTATTTCAGAATTTCGATTTTAATTTTATAGATCAATTGCAATCTGCAAGGGTATATAAACTTCGGTGAGCCGAAGTTAGCTTCCTTTCTTGTTTCTTCTAGGTTTGGAATGTAGTAGTCTTTGTTTATCAGATCTTTTACCTTTTTTTTGTAAAATGACCTTTGTCATGAGCGCGTGTTATGATCTGTCTTTGCATATCTTTAGGAGCAACTACAAACTCCATCGATTTATTTGAGCAATACGCCACTTTTTAAGAAACAATCATTATAAGAGTCCTGTCCGTTGTTGAGAATGTCACAAATCGTTTTCAGGTGTTCATCTTGAAGCTGTGACTCTCGTCAACTATGGTCATAATTGAGTATCGACTCAGTCTGTCGACGTGCGGCTTCATGCGGCTTCCTGATCGTTGCCCTACTTCGTAATCGTACTCCTGCAGAAATAGTACAGCGGGCGACTCTTGTGCAGAAGTTCTGCTTCTCTTACGTCTTCGTGAAAGCGTTGCAGTCGGTTATGATTTTAAAGTGAATTCCGAGCAGGTAGACTTTAAACTTATTTAGAGCTTCGATTACTGCGAGAATCTTTAGTTCATAGCTTGTTTACTTTCGTTGCTCATAAAATGAACGGCATGTATGTAATCATCGTCGGGCGACTTTTGCATTAAAATTGCACCAAAGCCGTCAATAGAAGCGTCTGAGTGTACATCGGTCTCTAGCTTCTGGTTGTAGATGTTCAAAACTGGGGTTTCAGTTAAAATCTTCTAAGCGGGCTCATAGACATTTCTTCTTTAGGACCTATGATAAATTTAGTGTTATTCTTGGTAAGCTATGCCATTATCTCCAAACCACTTAAGATTCCTAAAATAGCCTGGAAATCCCAGAAAACTGCTTCAAGGTTTGTGGAGTTTTAAATTTAGCTTCAATAATATGGACAAGGAACTGAATGCTCCGTTTCGAAAATGACATTTTTTCAAATTAAACTGCAGACCATTCTCTGAACATGTGTCAATAACTTTTCTAAGATTCTGAACTGTGTCTTCTTCATTCTTTGCTGGTATCATTATATGGCAGAGCGATGCCTTTTCGAGTCAAATGGCGGAAAATTGTGTTAAAGGCCGAAAAGGGAGCTTCAAGAACTGGTATTGTCCGCTTTGAGTGACAAACGAAGTGTATTTCCGGCTTGATTCTGCCACAAGGACGAGGAAAATTCAATTCTTCAAGTCAATCGTGTGAGAAATCTTGGCATCTTGGAGTCGGTCAAGTTGATCATCGATGAGAGCCAACGGAAAATGATAATTACCTTATTAATTCTTCGGAAATTGACGCAGAGTCTGGGAGAACCGTCACGCTTCTTTACCATCACCACTGGACTTGTGAATTTGGAGTCGAACTCCTCGATGTTACCTAATTACAGCCATTCGCTTATTTGCTCCTCCGCTAAGCTCGACTCAGCAAAAGGTAGTCCCAGAGGTCTTAAAAAAATGGGCTTTTCGTCCTTCATGATGATGCGCATCTGGATGTTTGTTGTTCTTGCTAAAACCGGCCTTAGTTGGCCTTAGTAAAAATACAACTCGAAAGTTTCACGATAAATCAGAATATTCTCTTTAAATTTACCAATTGGTTTGATTTTATTCGTATCCCGCTCACTATCGAATCCAATTATTACGCTGCTCATTTCAATTTTGGGTTGATGCAACTCGTCGTACAAGTCTTCGCGATTGAGGTCAAAAAGAGCAATACAATTTTTCGTTGGAGAGCACAACTTCCTTGCTCGTAAAGGAATTCTTTGACAGCACTCTGTGAGTGTTTACACTGTTGCTCTCTCCAGTTGACCACAATTACGCAAGATATGTCCAAATTGGTTGCACTCAAAACACTTTCTACCACGGCCTTTGTTTTTGCAATTGTTCGACATATGGCCTCTTCCGCCACAATTGTACCACAATATCTCCTTCTTAATAGTTTTGTTCGGCTTATTTTCTTGCTTTTTGGTTTCTCCTTTTTCAATTTTTTTCTCATTTTTTGTCACATAATTATTAAGTTTCTGTTATTGTTTTCACACCGTAAAAAAAAGAGTTTTATCAATCGAATGATCGTCAATTCCATCAATGACGTAGTGGATTATCACGGAATCACTTAAATCGCCATGTAGAGCTAAGTTGTTTATCAGGTAAAGATATGCCAAACTGCACTCGTCTTTGGTACGTTTCGTCTTGCTAAGCTGTTCGTGTATTTGCTTGCTGTTCACCACCGTTTTTAACTCATTCCTAAGAGCATTTTTAAGTTCGATACACGTGTTCAGGCCTCTCTCATTCATGATGCAAAGTTTGTCTGTACATCCTAGGGACTTTTTTGGGAATATTAACTTCTGTACGTCAATCCAGCACATAATCAATGCTTCCTTTTTGACTTCGGATAGCCACGACTCGATTGAGATAACGTTAGTACCGTCAAAGGTACGGATGCAGTCCTTTAAATCGCGAAAGCTGAAGCGAATCTGTTAGAGTCTTTACTTATATTCTGGGCTCTTGTTTCGTCTTGCCTCGTGTTCATGTCATCGTTCCTTGTGCTTCTACCGCTCTCGAATACTTCTTCGTCGTCCTTGTCTTCTTCCGCGTCCGTTTCGTTTTGTATATATGTGAGGAGCTTATTGCGCATTAAGTTTTGAAATACATGCAGTTCGATGTCTTCCACGTTATAGGAGATGTTTAAAACGTTGCAAATTGTTGTGAGATCGCGCATGTTTAAGTTTTGTTGAACGTACTTCTTTTTTGCTTTGTAACATTCTGAATTTTCATCATAGTCAAAACCACAGAACTCGCGAAGTCGTTGGCAGTTGCCTCTATCTCCCTCATGCTTACAAAGATTTGTGCAGAGCCGCGATGCTTTCTTTGCTGCGACTGCGCAAATTTCGGCTAATAAAGTCATTTAATGACGTTATGGTAAAAGAAAAAAGAAATTTGGTTTTACTGCGTCTCAAACATATATTTTAGTTTTACACATATATCGTCGTTTTTGCAAATGCAATGGTCTTTTCCGATAATCCTTTCAACTTGTTCACACGTCTTTTACTTTTCACTTTTCGTTCACTCTACTTTTTCCTGAGCACCCAAATGTTTTTTTATTTTTTTTTCTTTTTGGTAATAATTAGATGATGTTTATTTAAAACTGTTCTTTATGGACAACCATTAAATTTTATAAAAAGAACTTCGGCTATTGGGACTGAGTTAGGCCAGTGTTAGGATGTCCAGGGAAGGTCCAACGGATGGGTCCTACGCAGTCTGCTTGTCTGCGCGCTGTTGTCCAGCAGGGAGATGGCTAGTATATTCGGGTGGTTATGCAACCTTTGCATGTATCGTTTGCTGCTCTTCTTTATCTCGTCCTTGACCCATTGAAATTTTAGGACCTCATGAATGGTAGCATTGTCATGGAAGATATGGGCCCCAGTGGCAATACGAAGAGCTTTGTTCTCAAACGCTTAGATTAGCTGTATGTTAGAGTTGCTTGCGGTGCCCCACAGCTGCATACCATACGTCCAAGTAGGCCGAAGAAAAGGTGGTGGCGGTAGACTTCTCATTATTGATTGCGATATTCCATCGCTTATGCCAAATGCTTAGTAGGTCCAGCTGCGATTGCATGGTTTCGGCTGCTTCTGCGGTTGCTGCCATCAGATCAGGGCTCTGGAGAACAGGAAGATCAGCCGTGTACGCGTTGTATAGTAGCGGACCAAGTACGCTTCCTTGAGAAACTCCAGCGTGAACCTCTTTGAGCCCGGATATGGTCTCGCCGCATCTCACCGCAAACTTGAGGTCTTCCAGGAAGGACTTCAGGAACTGGTAGTACGGTCGGGGAGGCCTGTCTTCAGCTTGAGCAGAAGACCGGGTGCCAGACCCGATCGAATGCTTGTTTGACGTCCAGCATAACAGCCATACAATACTTCTTGGTTTCAAAGGCGTCCAGGATGTGCTGCACGACTCTATGGCATTGCTCTGGGGTTCCATGGCACCGCCTGAAGCTAAACTGGTGAACAGGGATCAGTCCAGCCTCGTCCAGCACCGGCAAAGCTGTACTCAAAAATATTCTTTCGAGTATTTTGGAGAGCACTGGCAGTAGGCTTATTGGACGGTAGGAGGGGAGATTGGCTTCAGGTTTTCCGGGCTTAGGTATCATAGCTACTTGGGCACTTTTCCATTTGATCGGAAAGTACCCAATCTCCAAGCATCTGTTGTATATTTTTGTGATGAGCTGAATACTTGGAGGTGGTAGTAACTTTAATGCAATTGCATTGATACCATCATCGCCCGGGGCCTTATTGTTGTTCATGATGGAGATCAGAGCGGCTGTTTCCTCTTCTGTGACTGGTGTTATCGGATTGGCATCCCTGGAAGGTTCGGTTAGTAGCTGGACTGTTTCGTCTGCCTCTTCTGGTGAGCAGCGATTAATTGGTGTAAATACGCTTTCTAGGTGCTCGGCAAACGCGTTGGCCCGGACCATCTCTGTTCTGCACCAGCTGCCGTCGGTTCTCCGGATTGGTGGGATTCGCTTAAAAGGCCGTCTGATATTTTTCGTAACTCGCCACAGATTGTGTTGCGGGTCTCCCGGTTTCAACTGTTCAACGAACCCGTCGAAGGCCTCCTTCCTTAGTCTCACCAGCGTTTCTGTCAGCAATTTGGACACTCTGTTTAGGGCAGTTTTGTCCCTTGGGTTCCTAGAGAGCATCCACACTCTCCGTAGTCGCCGCTTCTCAAGCTTCAGCCCTGTGACTTCCGGGCTCTAGAAGTGGATGTCTCTGTCAGAGGCACGCGGGCGGTTGGAGAGCCTTGGCGCAGCTTCTGAAGCTGCCGCATGAATTTGGGCGGTTAACTCTTCAACAGCAGCTTCAATGTCATGAGGAAAGTCGAGTGTTGGGCTGGGGTCGGTGGCAGAGTTCAGCCAGGATTGGTATTTGCCAATATCTGTCCTCTTATAGATCAGCTTCTTGCGGGCTGAGTTAAGCATGGCTGAAGTGTACAGCGATACTGCAAAAGCGCTGTGGTCCGAGAGAAGGTCTTCCACTTCTCTGGCCTGAATTCCGGCAGAGTCCAAGCCTCCGGAGATGGCAAAGTCGAGGACGTCCGGGATTTTCGATGGATCCGTGGGCCAATGTGGGTGTTTCGGTCGCATGGCAACGCAAGTTCCGGGATTGTATTTGGCTGTATAGTGCCCGGCCGTTTGGGTTTCTGATCCTAGAACCCCACCAGGGGTGTTTGGCATTAAAATCTCCGCCTATTAGGAACTTGGGACCAAGGCGATCCAGGAGCATCCCAAATTCCTGGTCATTGACCCTGTGCCTGGGAGGGCAGTAGGCAGCTGCGATTATGATGTCTCCATTGGTGGTGGGGACATTTATTAGGGCGCATTGCACCCAGTCCTTTCGTATGGCTGGGAACATGTCGTATTTGATGTTGCTGCGGATAAGGATGGCCGCGCCCCCTCGGGCTGTTCCATTTGGGTGGTTTGCGGCAATGATGTCATATCCTCTGATGGTAAGGTATGATCGTTCAGTTAAGTGAGTCTCCGATATAAGGAGGATATCGGCCTTGTGAGTCTTGCAGTAAAGCTCGACTTCTGGCCTGCTTTTAACCAGGCCGTTGGCATTCCATATGGTGAGTTCTAAACCCGTTTGCATAGTGAGTTGAAAAGGGTGGCCATCATTTGGGTCATTTGGCTCATGACCTTTTCCATCATGCGCTCGAACATAGACTCCATCCTAGCCATTACGGCGTCTAAGGGGTTGCCTGACAATCCTTGATTGGGATTGGGATTTACCTCAGTTTGTGGTGCAGCGTTTTTGGCTGCACTGGCGTAGCTTATGTTGGGGTCTATCCTACTGGGGTTCGGTTGCTGGCATCGTGGGGCTGTCGGCTTGGGAGCGAACGCACTCTTTGCCCTTTTGTAGGCTGGGCAGCCTTTATATGAGGCTGTATGTGGGCCATCGCAATGGAGGCATTGGGCTGGTTCGCTGGCGTCTTTTGAGCACTCAACAGTAGGGTGTTCACCTCCGCATTTAACACACCGATGCTCTAGTTGGCAGTAGCGCTTAGTATGTCCAAAGGCCTGGCAGGGATAGCATTGAGGCACGTCATTGAATTTTAATGGTGGCTCAACCGTAACCACTGTGCTGCATAGCCGTTTTACCTGGAAGGCTTATTTCGGGTTGTTTGGAACTCAATATAATAAATCATGAACTCCAGCGGCGCACAGGAGCACCCACTCCAACCCGGAGTGCTTTTAAAGTGCCCTGTGTATTCTCCAGGACTTACAGAGGGTCCAAGGAGCTCTTCAGCCTATTTCCAAGGTGGATGATGCAATGCTACACGTGCGACATGGTCAGATAGCCACCATATTCAGCGATTTCAAGGCCATCCACGGGGAGCTTGAGGATTTGGACATTTTGCAGATCAGCAGTGACCTTCGATGGACTGTTTCGGAGCTCGTAGCGACAATGCAGGCGGAAATTGAACACGAGACGGCCCTTCGCTCATCTCGAATTTCTTGCCACTCCACCTTTGCCAACGGAATGCCCACAATGCAGGCTGACCCAGGGTTAGGTCAAAGTCAAAGTCAAGTGCTGCCTCCTTTGCCGCTCCCTACGTTCAGCGGTGGATACTCGGAATGGGCTGAATTTTACTCGATCTTCTCTACAATCGTCGGCAGCAATCCTCGTATTAGTAAGTCGGAAAAGTCTCCGACGAGAGCTATGATGTTGCGCTGAATTTATTGGACAAACGATTTAATAACCGTCGCTTAATATTTCAGGCACACGTGAACGAGATTCTGGGCCTCAGTCTGTTGGAAAGTGGCTCAATAGCAGCTCTTCGAAGTCTTTCGGACAAATTCAATGCTCATATGCGAGCCTTACAGAATTTGGGTACATCAGTTCAGATCGCCAGCTGCATCATCGTCCAAGTTCTCCTTCAAAGGTTGGACCCAGCTACCCAGGCCAAGTGGAAGGAGAGTTAAAACTCCTCAGGTTCAGACGCCATCCCTACTTGGGAGTCGATGGCCGAATTTTTGGAGCAGCGGTGTAGGACGCTGGAGGCTATGGACGTGGCCATGGCTGCATACGCCCCGGGCGCTCATGTGGGAAGGCGTCGAGGTGCAAATAATAGTAGATCATCCTTTATTGTCACTAATTCGCTTCCTTCTACCTGTGCGCTATGCGGGGGATGGTCCCATATAATTTCTGCATGCCCCCGATTTCTATCAATGCCCCCTGAGATTCTTTGTCGGAAGTGTCTGCAAACGGGCCATCACATGCGTGAATGCCTCGCTGCTAATTTTCGCAGTTGTGGAAGGAGGCATCACAGCCTGCTGCATTTCCTGGAGCCGCAGGCATCTAGCGGCCAGCCTTTGGTTGGTCCTCCCACGTTAGCCATAGCCGAGGTCGCCGAGCCTGTAGCCTCTTCGCCGT
>VNJQ01001879.1:1088-11391 GCA_008042515.1 Drosophila truncata
GGTTAATGGCTGATATTATTACCAAAATCAAAAGTAGCACGTACAGTGCGTTTAAATGTGGGGTTGTATCCACGACTTCTATTGTATTTACAACATTTGCGGTGTTGTCGTCCGCTTTTGACTGTTTGCCGCCCATAGTGAAATTATTTGTAAAAAAATTTAGTTAAAGACATAGATATATCTGATTAAATGGCAATTATAATTTTTTCTTGTTTTGGGTCTATTAAAACTCTATATTATTTCCCTAATTAATGAATGAATTCATTACACTCAGTTTACATAAACGGCAATTAGCAAGTTTACAATATTTTACTTATATTAAGTTTAGGACTGAGCATAATGTGTTAGTTGTGAAGATGGGGCCCTAGTAAGTTAGTAATTTTTTGTTGCAGCGGAAACCGCATTGGCAACGTTAATAACAATAGAGGGGCGGTTGGGGCTATGGCGTTTAACGCAGCCGGCCGCTTTACTTCGCACCACGAAGTTGAAGGTTGAGGGCTGCAGGGCACTCTTTGTAGCGCTGTCGGTCTTCCTCGTTGGTTGCCGTCTTCAGCAACTCGATGTTTAGTCTTCTTGCGCTGAGCAATTTTACTCGGCAGCCACCTCGCTTCTTCTTAGGTGGCTGCTCCCTCGCTGCTGTCCGTGCCTTGTATTCCTCGATGGTCAAGGGCTTTGGTCCCGCGGATGGATCTACCTCTATTGCCTCTCTAAGGCTTGGCAGGTCCCTTTGCTCGACAGGAGCAGGGTGTTGAAAGGTCGGCTTGGTGGTCATCCAGTTTTGTCCCTCGGCGCAGCAGTGAGCGGCTCTATGCTCGCCGCCCGTAGCAGCTCGTCTGCTGTTTCCACGTTGCTGTAGTGTGCGGCTCTGCGCACCACAGTTGTTGATTTTTATTTTTATTTATTTACTTTTACGGTTTTGACATTTAATCATCTTTCATAACTTTTTGTTTTTTAAACAAGGGCGGATACTTTGCAATCCATTTTGCGGATACTTTGCAATCAATATTGCCATCAATTGCCATCTGTCATCAAATGATAAATTCTTTCTTTTCTACTGTTTCTTTTGACGCTCTTTTTGACCATAAGTTTCTTTTTCTCACATTTTTCACATTATTTACATAATTTTAACCCGAATGGCTTTAGCTCTTTATTACGGCCGCCATGTGTAAGTAGTGTAAATAAAAATCAGCTAGCACGTCTGTGCTCATTAATGGTTAATTTAAAATTTATTCTTTATTCCCAAATAATTCTGGACTTTGCCTAAGTACATAATAAGGGCATGCGACTGCGCTGCCTTTGGTAGCGGCAGAAGAGCAGCTGCATATATTTATATTATGTATCAGTTCGGGAGAGAGAGTCTTAGGTGCATATATATATTGCACGCGGTCAGCGTGAGAATATTATGAATATTATGATCGCCGTCAGCGTGGGAATGCTGACTTAGCGTCTGGGTGCATAAGTGGGTGGTCTTATTTCACGTCCACTTTAATTTATTTATTTATTTGGTGCAACTTAATGTTGCTAAAATATATGCACATACTACACGAGGCTTGCACCTGATCTCGCATCGGAAGATGTACAAAACTTAAGCCGGAAGTATTTAAGTGGAAAAATTCAAATTTTCGTATGCAAGAGACATTTCATCTTTTAAGATAAATTTCTCAGTCCAGCTCATCGACATTATTTGCTCGGGTGACTTCTGGCCCGAGCACGTTGTAGTCAAGGAGTACGATACTCGAAATAAGAGAAACCGGCCTGTGGGAGTACAACTACCCAGGCCGTCGCAAACCGCAGTGCCCACCGCCGTACCTTCTGTCCCAAAAACCTAACCACTTCATTACAACTTTCCTATCAGAATACTAGGGGCTTACGCTGTAAGCTCTCTAAACTGTATTCTGATAGTTTTTCTTTCACATCAGTGTTATAAAAATTATTTGACTCGTTGTCAGGTCCAGTTCACGCAGGACCCAAAACAGTTTTATAACTTTGTTAACACTAAACGTAAACCTAATTTATATCCTTCCTCGCTTTCATTTGGGAACACTACAGCAAATTCTGATCAGGCAATAGCCGATCTTTTTGCTGAGTTTTTTAAAACTACATATTCGTCCTCTACTATTTCAGATCAGATAGTTTCTTCCGCTATGCCCAGCTCGAACTTAATTTTCAGTCCTATTTTAAATGAAAGTTCACTTATCTTCCACGATCTTCCACGCGTTAAGCCAGTTTAATAACTAGGTCTCGATGGATTACCGGGCTCTGTGCTTAGGTATTGTTCCGCGGCGCTGTGTAAGCCCCTTCTTAAATTGTTTACCTTATCTTTAGAATCATCAGAATTTCCCCTTATTTCGAGAGATCATTTGTTATTCCTCTCCAGTAACTATAGAGGAATCTCTAAGTTATCGGCAATTCCCAAGCTTTTCGAGAATGTAATTACGCCTCACTTGCAACACTTATGCAGATCCGTCATCTCTCCATGTCAGCATGGTTTTATGAGGCGAAGATCAACCATGACTAATCTTTTGGAACTTACCTCATTTGTTATTAAGGCTTCCAACGTAACTTTCAGTACGGACTTCAGTAAAGCTAGTGATCTTCTTATGTGGATTTCGAGCAATCTAAGTGATTGGACTCAAAAGGTTCTGTTTAAAAACGTTCTATACAACAGCCTCAGGGTCACATCTGCCGTCCCACAGGGTAGCCACCTTGGATCACTGCTTTTCACATTGTTTATCAATGACTTGCCGCAGGTTCTAACTAGATCCAGAGTACTCATGTACGCTGATGATGTTAAACTTTGCTTGCAGTACAGGGATAGTTCATGCCAATCAGACTTACAATCGGATCTTGACTACTTCCAAGCATGGTGTCTTGCTAATGCTTTACATCTCAACAGCTCTAAATGCCAACTGATGACTTTTTTACGCATCACACCCCTGTTTGCCACTTATACGCTTAACGATGATCTGGGGGTCTTTCGTTCTCCGAAAATATTTCCTGTATGGTTAACAAAGCCAGAGGCATGCTTGGATTCATTAAGAGGTGGGCAAAGGAATTTGACTCTCCTTGTGTAACGAAGACCCATTTTACTTCGTTAGTTCGCCCCATATTGGAGTACGGTTCGTGTGTCTGGGGTCCTCAATTCGGAGTCCATAGTTACCGCATTGAATCTGTCCATAAGAACTTTTTACTTTTTGCCCTCCGAGGCCTATCCTGGGATGTTGACCTAAAATTGCCGTTTTATTATAGTAGACTTATTTTAATTAACTTACCTTCTCTAGCTAATCGTAGGACGATGCTTGGCGTCGTCTTTTTACATAAACTTATACATGGTGATGTGGAGAGCCCGTTCCCCTTTAACATCTCGAACTTATATTCCTTTAGTAGTTAACCACTGTAGGCGAGACTTTGAAGTACATGAACCCTTTAGGGTTTTATGTACTCATTATAATCGTCTTTTTAACAGTATAGATGGCATTGAAAGCCTTCAAAGACTAAAGACTGAATTGCTTGTAGAATTAGCCAGAAGTGTAACTTAATTTTTCCTCGTTCTAACCGACCGAGGGGCGCAGCCGTGTGACGTAGATAATTTTTCTTTCTCTCGCGTCTATCTAGAACGCGTTCGTGCCGTACGTAACATGGCTGCGCCCCTCGGTCGGTTAGAACGAGGAAAAATTAAGTTACACTTGTGACGTACGGCATGAACGCGTTCTAGATAGACGCGAGAGAAAGAAAAATAGATAATTTTTTTTAGAAATTATTTATTTATTTTTTTTTTTCGCGCGAGGTCTCACGCCCACCTCCCGCCCAACCGACCGAGGGGCGCAGCCGTGTGACGTACAGCACGAACGCGTCCTAGATAGACGCGAGAGAAAGAAAAATAAATAAATAATTTCTAAAAAAAAATCCTGATACTGTTAGTATTCAAATGGTGGTTTTCCTGAAGCTCTAGGTCAATTCTAAAAAAACTTACAACTTTATAATTAAAACTTATCTTATGCGGTGTTAAAGCCACCGGACTAGCTGGAGACGTAATATACGGTTCTGTAGGACCATGTTCTGGGGGGGGGGGGGGGGGGGGGTGACTTTATCTGGAAATCACTCGCCATAAGAACACGCCGTGCGTCGGAGATGTTTTTTTTTCGTACAGCAACTATACAGAGAGTTACTGGCGGAATAATACACTGGTGCTAATATATATGATATTTCTCAATGGGTATCAATGTATCAATTTATCAATAGTATTAATGGTGCGCTATATTGGTCGTAATGAAGCTGTCTGCAGAATTATATCGTTTGCAAATTATAAAAGACATATAAGTTTATATAAAAAGACGTCGCCAAGCATCGTCCTGCGATTAGTTAGAGAAGGTAAGTTAATTAACTTTCTAGTGCCCAAGCCCGCCTCTAGATGAAAAACATATATAACTTTTTAATCGCTGACTTTTTCATTCACACTTTTTGTATTTGTGATTTTTGTATTTTTAAAGTTGAAATTTTGTGATTTTCGGCCGAAAGAATTATTTTGAAAAAAACTTTAGTTTTAACGAAGTTTGATGCTTGGGCGTATTTTATTACCGTACTGCTAATAGTATCAAGAACGCAAACTAAAAACCTACAGCAAAAAAAAAATTGTTAGCTTTTTATTTATTGATTTTATAAGTTACCCCGCCAAGAGGCGGACTTGGGACGATTTGGGAAAAAAATTATAATATGTAATTAGTGAAAAAATTAAATGGCCGGATTTGTAAGGTCTGTTTCGGTTAGGGATCGCTGCAATAATAGTTTTTGAATACTCTGGGTTTTTTGAAATGTCATTGACAGCTTTCAGGCGTATTGTCCTGTTCTACTTGCTTATAAATTACATTGATTGCCCCAATATAAACCATAAATATAACAGCCACGTGAGGAAAAATAACTTAGGTGCCCACGACAAATTGATAAAAAGGAAAACAATTACCCAGGAAAGAAATTTGAGCTGCCCGGAGAGTTTATTGAGCAGATCTGGGAACATAAGTATATGGGGGTGGCTGTAAAACTTTAAAAAAAAATTTTGTTTATATTTTTTTAATGTCTTTTACTTTTTCTGTTAATTTTTTTTTTATTATAAAATAAATTAACAGAAAAAGTAAAAAACAATTAAGAAAAAACACACAGATTTGTACTAAAAATTTTTGTTGGCCAACTTGTCCAAGTTTGCCTTTAGGCAGTCTAAGAATATAGTCCTATAAAACTCGTTCTGTGCAAAACTCAACATTTTTCCAAAACAAACCTTTCGTTTTAAGACATACGGAAACCAAAGCTAAAATTCATTTGTAAAAAAATTTGGGCACTTGAGGGTTAAGAGAAGTCTACTGAATACGACGACAACCTTAGGTCAGCATCCTAGGATTGGCCCATAAGAGCAAAAAGTTCTTTTGGACAGATTCAATGCTGTTACTATAGACTCCGAATTGAGGACATACGAACCGTACTCCAATATGGGGCAAAGTAACGAAGTAAAAGGAGTCTTCGTTACCTAAAGAGAATTGAAATCCTTCGCCCACCTTTTAATGAATCCCACCTAAAATATGTTCGGAGAACGAATGTTTAGGATCCAGCCAGACTCCCAGATCATCTACAAGAGTTATTCTTTCCAAAGAGCAGTCGCTAAGCATACAACAGAGGACAAAAGTATTTTGACACAAGTCACTGCAACACTCAAAAGCTTGTCTCTCTGCACTTGAAAAGTAACAGGATCCATTACACTTTCCAGGAAGAGCGTCGACGTTAAGCTAAAACCGTTTCTTTACAGTGGCACGAGATGTGGGAGCATATGCATTTGTGGGGGAACAAAAGTATTTTGTCATTGTATTCATTTAGTTCTCATTTCTTTCGCACTCAATAAAGACAGCTTTTTGTCATTTGCAATTCGAGATTTATTTTAATTTTTTTTTTTTTATTTCAGTTGTTTTGTACCGTTATTTTGTTTAAATATGCGTAAAACCCGAGAACTAAGCCAATTCCAGCGAATCGAAATCGTAACAAAGTAACACGCTGGTATTTCGGTAAAAAGTCTCGCCAAATTTTATAAAGTGGCTCGGCAAACAAAAAAAAAAGATTATGATATTTCAATTCACAGTCGAAAGACGATTGATAGAGGCTAATTTTGGCACTTATTTAGCTTATCACCTTAATGAATTTGTATTTTTATTTTTTAAGATTTAATACGGCATGCAATATTTCTTTTATTTATTATTAGACTACTACACTATTGTCATAAATAAATAACTATAATCAATTTGGATAAATAAAATATGGTTTATCACAAAAAATTTGAATTTACTTGATGTCAAAATACTTTTGTCCTCTGTTGTAAAAGTGGCAAACAGGGAAGTGATGCGTGAAAATGTCATCAACCATGCACGTGCCTGTTGGGGTTAGGTATTAGTAGTCGCGATGGAAAATATAGAAAAGAATACGAGGAAATAAACTACCGGCGTTCTGCCTGAATGTTTGCTTGCATGCGTACTACAATAAGTGTGTTAGGATTAAAGTTTTTAGTCTAGGAAGACTATCTACATGTGAAATTATTGAGTACAAATCATTATAACTTGCACACAGTACTCTAAAGGGTTCATGCAGTTCAAATGAGGCGCAATGGCGCAAAACTAAGGGTATATAGGATATAGTATTTCTACTCGCTACGTGGATATTGAGCTGACCTAACAAGTAAGTACTTTCCACGTCGCCGTGAATAAGGTTATAAATAAATGTAATGCCTAGCATAATTCTGCGATTGGCTAAGGAGGGTAAGTTAATTAGGAGAAGTCTACTATGATAGGAGGGTAATCTCTGTTCAGCATCCCAGCATCATCGAATTCTTTCGACCACCGTTTAATAAATCCCAGCATACTCCTGGCTTTATTTACCATGCACAAAATATGATCGATAAAGTCAATTTTGGGATCCAGGCGGATGCCCAAGTCATCAACTCAGTTAATTCTTTCCAAAAAGCAGCAGTTAAGCGTGTAAGTTGCAAGCTTGGGTAAGACACGGGAGAATATCACAAGCTTGCATTTAGAGCCATTTAAGTTTATTAAGTTTACGCGGCACCAAGTTTGGAAGTTATCAACATCTGTTTGTAAATCAGGTTGGCAAGCGACGTCCTTATATTGCACACAAAGCTTCACATCATCCGCGTACATAAGTACTCTAGAGTTAGTTAGAACTTCGGGCAGATCGTTAATAAATAATGTAAACAATAAGGGACCCAAATGGCTCCCTTGTGGAACACCTGAGGTGACCCTAAGAAGATTAGATAAGTAATTTTTAAAGAGGACTTTTTGCGTCCTGCCAGTCAGATAACTAGAGATCCACCTAAGAAGATCAATGGGAAATCCCATTAAATCTAGTTTCCTGAGAAGAAGAGAATGATTAACAGAATCAAATGCTTTGCTGAAGTAAGTATAAATTACATCGGTTTAAAGGTTATTATGGAAGCCCCTTATAATGAAGGAAGTGAGCTCCAAAAGGTTCGTAGTTGTTGATCTTCGCCTAATAAATCCATGCTGACTAATAAATCCATTACTGATCTACGAAGGTGCTGCAAATGTGGAGTAATAATGTTTTCAAAAAGTTTAGGGATGGCCGATAACTTAGAGATTCCTCTATAGTTGTTGGCCACCGATTTGTTACCTTTTTTGTGGAGAAGAATAACAAATGATTCCTTCCAAATAAGGGGAAAGTGCGAGGTTTCTAAGGACAAGGTAAACAATTTCAGAAGGAAACAAATTCAGAAGGAAAGAGCACAGGGCATCGACACAATACCTAAGCACACAGCCCGGTATTCCGTCGGGACCCGGCAAATAAACTGGCTTAACACGATGAAGATCTAAAAGAAGAGAGCTTTCGTTTAAACTTGGACTGAAAATAAGGTTCGATTTGGGCATGCTGTTAGAATATGTCTGATTTAAGTCAGTAGTAATAGAGTAAGTTTTTTGAAAAAACTGAGCAAAGAGATCGGCAATTGCCTGATCATCATTTACGCTTGCATTTTCAAAAGACAGCGAGAAAGGATGCGTTAATGGCTTACGTTTAGTGTTAACAAAATTATAAAACTGTTTAGGATCCTGTGAAAATTGGACCCTACAACGAGTCAAATAGTTTTTGTAACACTGCGCGTTCAGCACGGTGAAGTTTGACCGAGCCGATATATATTTAGAGAGGACAGTGCGAGAACCGGTTTTTTTTAATTTAGCGTACAGCCTTGACTTTACATTATTTAGGCGACTTAATTCTTTTGTAAACCAAGGGGGCATATTCGAAATAGAGGATTAGTATAAGGGAACACATTCAGAGAAAAATTAATTCGTGTCATTGTAAAAAATATCCACGGCAACAGCCATGTCAGTGCACATGTATAAATCGAACCAGTCAAAATCGTAAATAAAATTATTTAGCCGGTCGAAGTCCGACTTGCAAAAGCACTAGACTCTTTTGGCTGGACGATCAGATATATTCTGTATATCAGCACCAATGTCGACTGTCACATCGAAAGTATGATGATATGGATCTTCAGGTTGCGTCAGCGGCGCAACTGCTATGAGGACCCCACCCCCGCGCCTGACAGGCCGATCTAGCCGATAAATCGTGAACGCAGCTGGAAAAACTTCGGAGCTTAAAATCTCCGGCTTTAACCAGGTTTCTGTGAACACAATAACATGGGAGGCGAATGCAAAACTATCAGAATACAATTTCGGCAGCTTACTAAGTAAGCCTCTTGCATTCTGATAGGAGATTGACAGAGAGGTGATTAGTTTTTTTGGGCAGGGTGGGAGGACGTAGAGGGTGCAGTGGTCAGATCAGGCTTGGGAAGACTTATTCCCAAAGGCCGTTTCTTTTTCTTAGCTTTATATTCTTTGACAACCACATACTCCGGCCAGAATTTGGTAGAGCATATCGTGCCAAAGAATTTATTTGGGACATTTATTTTGAAAGATGAAATGTCCCTAGCGTAAGAAAATTAAAATTTTTTCACTTTTAACTTTAAATTTTCGGTTCTGACTTTGCCTCGTATAAAGGCAATGACATAATCCGATGTTTTACCAGGGGAGAGCCGCGAAACAAATATCTGTTTCGTAGGTGGGTTGCAATAAGGGCATTTGGCAAGACAGATTGAGTTTCTGTCGTGCCATTATCGGCCGGTAGTCCGGCCCTTATACCTTGGCGGGTTAAATAGACGGGTCTTTAGGGGGTCAAAATTTGTGATCCCCTAGGGGATGAAGCGGATATTACCGGGGGAACGGTCAGTCCTACGGCACATTCGGATACCGAATCTCTTCCAACACTCGATCTCAGAATTCTGGGAGTTAATTCTGAGGTCGAGGGCTGTACCGGGGGAGGCTGCTGCTGAGAGCCCGCCGCAGGTTGCAGGGATACGTCAACCTCCTGCACACCAGTTGCGGTTTTTTGCGCCTTGGAGACTCATTTAATAGCGTAAAGCTATTAAATTGCTTGACAACCGCTAAGAACGTGTTATGAGTTTTATGAAAACTCGATAACACCTCCTTAAAACCGGCCTTTGTCTGCCGCATGAAAGACAACATTTCCCTTTCAACGTCGCGACAGGCTTCGCAACCGTAACGTAAGCCGATGTTTTTCCTCACATCATCAACCGTCCGGCCGGCAACCCTAATGAACTTTGCATGCAAAATATTGTCGCAACCATTATCCGATGGTGAGATGTAATTACCTTTTTGCAGGTTTTAGCGAAGCAGACGATATTCGAAGACATTGTAATGACTTACCACTGTACTTGTTACGTTAATAAGAGGGAGCGAAATATAACATAGAAGTGCAGCAGCACAGAGAGAGTTGAAGAGTGGGAGAGCGTGAGAGCAGGAGAGCGTGGGAGTAAGCAAGCTTAGGAACGTTTAGCTGTCGCGACGGCGCAACAACAACAAATGAATATAGCTGCATGCACACGCGAAGTGAACAGGAACTAAGAAGAACGCAATGTAGAAGTTTTAAATTAACCCCGATGGTTTTTAGCAAAGTTATTACACAAAAACGAGAGCGCAAGAAAAAAACACGACCGTTCACTTTGAAGGAGAAAGACGAATTTGAGATGTAAAGCGTTAGCATGACACCATGCTTGGAAGTTGTCAAGTTCCGATTGTAAGTCTGATTGGCAAGAACTATCCCTGTACTGCAAGCAAAGTTTAACGTCATCAGCGTACATTAGTACTCTGGATTTAGTTAGAACCTGCGGCAAGTCATTGATAAACAATGTGAAAAGCAGTGATCCAAGGTGGCTACCCTG